>ML331671.1:0-70449 GCA_005239505.1 Nicotiana paniculata
TATATATATATATATACGCGTTTATAATGCCGTTTGAACATACATACATATATACGCGTATATAACGCCATTTGAACCATATTTCAGCCACTGTGGGCAACATCATCACCATATACTAGCTGATCAGGTGGTGGTGCGTATATAACACCGTAAACTTTTCCCATATCCCATATACGTATATTTACATATATACGCGTATATAACGCCATCTAGTCATGGATCAATGCAAATGTATAAATGATTGAAATGCATGAAAAATACGTAATAATCTCAATATTCCTTCCGGATAAACTATTTCAACTGCGTGTTATTCTGAGACCCATGAAGAGAAGATAATAATAATTCACATGGGAAAATCAAGAATATAGATACCCCTAGTATTTCTATGAATAAAGTAATTTATGGAAACCATGCGTTTGCTCATTTTTTTCTGTATAATTTGGACCATGCCAAAAGAAAGAAGGGATGACCTTAACATACCTGTTCCTGAAATTATTTGAACGAACTTGCTTCTGCGAAATATGGAGGAAATTCTGCTTCTGGTTCTTAAAATTTTGGAACGAAACCAATGTTCCCTTGAAATTGAGGGAACGTTTCTGTTCTTGCAATTTGGAAAGAACTTGTTCCAAATTAAAATCAATGTTTCCTTTGGTTGGAAACTTTAAAAAGGAATGCATTTCTAATTTTTTTTTGTATCGTTTTTTGGGTTTCAAGGTCAGAATGAGGTGTAGTTGGATTGAAATCTCATTTTGGTGCTTAAGGAAGACACTAGTCTTACAAACTAAATAGTAATAACACTTGGTCTCACATTAAATCTATTGTATGAAAAATTGTTGAGATAAGACTGTACAAGTCTTTATTTAAGACTTATCTTAAGTCATGGTGGCTTTGGCCACATGGAATAATGAGTCCTTACATTGCCACTTGGCATGATGACTAATGAGTCATTTTTTTGTCATGGTGGATTTTTGCCACATTTTAGATGGGTATATTTTATAAATTTATCCACTTATTAGTTAACTGGGTAATGTCCTGTTACCCGGTAATTAATTAATTATTCGCATAATTGAGAATTATTCCCGCTTACTTGAAATATTACTCATTTTTCACATACCTTATACACCTTACTATTATGATCATGTGGTATCTTGTATGGTACTAGTACATAAATACTGAGTATTTTAGCTCGAGCCATATTTTACCCCAAAATACCAAATTTCAACGGAATTCATTTTCTTCGACTTGCTTCCCCTCTTACCTTCACGAATTTATTCATCACTTACAATCCCTAATCTCCAAATAATCTTTTCCTTGGACTGATGTCAATTACCTTACAACAAATTCAACGCACAATACTACAGGGTGCAACATCGTCGCAACTTAACACTGTGAAGCGTAACATCATAGTAATGTAATACTGAAAGGCATAACATCATCGTAATATAATACTGGGGGGCATATTATTGACGTAATATTGCGGGGCGTAACATTATTCCCCCCTTTCGAACATTTGTCCTGGAATGTTGATTGATACTCTTATCATTTTTGTAAATTATAGCTCTTGTGAATACCTTATTACTCTTCTTTCCATTTAAGCAGTTGCTCTGTGAATAAATCCAAAGTCTAGGGTATCCCCCCCCCCCTAGTCTTTTTACTCATATCATGACCTGTGTCGAAATCTTCTTAATCTTGCAACTGTTGTTACCTCCTGTCATGCAGCCTGTATGACCCTAGCTTTGTAAGTGCTTTTATGCGATTCCTTTTTATTTTTTTTTCCTTTTAACTTTTAGCCAATCTCTAGGACTTACTTTCTAAATATTTACAATGCTTAATAGGATGCCTTTTTGGGCATCTATAGGTGTACTGAAGTTCTTCGCTCGATACTTTGTAGAACCTGCGAATATTGCCATATATTATTTCATAGAGGTTATCCATTCGCGTGACTTTACCACATCTATGTAGGTCATACTATACCATAATTCTTACTTTGATTTATCGTTACTGAGGTTTGCAACCAACTCCAGGTTACTTTTCGTTGCTCATCATATATGCATAAAGCTAAGTCTTTTAACGCTTCTTCATTACTGCTCATTTTAAGACATATGGCTTAATCTCATCTCGTAATTTGTAACTTTTATCCATCCATTGTCGATTCACTTCAATGTCGATCTACAATCTTCCATTCATAACTTGAAACTTCTTATATAACACATTGCTACTAGGGCTTATGTTGCATCGAGGAATCTTTCAAGTGATTTTCCTAATCCTCTTAGGGGCGATACTGTACTTCAATAATCGTATTTTATAGCATCCCAATGTGATTCACCTTACGTTGGTATTTTTAGCCCCTTACAATTCATGCAATCCTCTTCGAGTCATTACTCAATGGAAGGCCCAAACGTCATCTTTTATCTATCACAATTACACTCGCATTCTATTACCAGGGTGGCATTCTAAATGCTACTAGTCTTAGATTCCTTTGAGTTCATTCAGGCTATAGTGAGCTTTGTATAATTTAGAGAAACCATATGCCCTTCTTGTTTTCATAGGCTTAATCTTGAGGAATCATCCATTTTCGTTACCTTATCACTCGCCCTTTTTCTTTTCTTTTATCCTTACTCTTAACTTTTAGAACCTTGTCGCTTCACCATACAATGGCTTGCGACCTACACAACTCTATTTATATTATTTGTAACCTTTCAACTTGCTTGCATCATAGATTTTCTTATGTCATTCTGGGACATCAAGCGAGACATCACATCATCTCTAACACTTCTTTACTGTCTTAATTAGCCTCCTCGATACCTAGAAATCACAGGCTATGGGATATGCCATTGATTATGCTGCTATCATTCCTGGATATTGAATCCCAACACTTCTAGACTTCTATCTGAGGTATGGACTATTCACAACTTTCTGCATTTGAGTATCTTGATCATGATATTTCTAATTTTCTGGGTCCAATAATCAGACTCCTGATTACTGAGTCGATGTAACTCTTCAGTTTCCTCTCCTCTCTGTTCAACCTTAATAGCCTTTCATGGGCTTGAGAAATATGCATGATATAACCCTTTAATAATTTAATCCTTCGTTTATGACCTGGGCTCAATTCTTTCATTTAACGTATACCAGAATCTTCTACAGATGTATATGCTGCATGTATAAAACTCCGAACCCTTAAGTGAGTTCATAACGTAACCAACTCTGGATCATTGATCGAATAATTTCTTTTGTTACATTTTAGCTTTCTTTCAACGTAAGCTATTTCCTTTCCTGGTCTTTCTGCCCCCTTGTTGCGTCCATACTTAGCTTATCTTGGTTCCCCGCATGCTATAGTTTTCATGCAACTCATATGACCTTCGAACTTTTACCTTTAAATTTTTTTTTTCCCGTTCATTAACCACGGTAGGGGCCACTTTTCATTGGAGTGCTTACAATGTTGTTGTGAGGCAGTTGTTACACGACCCTTTCCTTTTTAGGTCGTTGTGCTTAGGTTGAAGCCTTATTTCTTATTTCCCCAACTAGTCTTTCATTGTAGTACTTAGGGAGAACCCTTAACTCTCGTAAAGCTGTGGGTTTATTACGGACCTTTTTGATGTCCTTACTTGCCTATAATCATCTGTAGTTGCTTATTTCTATGCCCTTGTGCTTGTATGGTTGCTTCTAAACTGATATTTTGACTATCTTCCCAGTGGCACTTTATTTTATCCCCGTAACACTCATACGGTATCTTTAAGTACCCCGACTCTTGTTTGAATATATATCTTTGAGTATTATAATGATATTCTTCGAGGCTGAACTCTCCATGTTGGGTTCTACTATGTTTATCTCACACGATCTGATGACTCGTCTGTAACCTCCTGTTTAGCCATAACCGGGATCTTCCTGACCAATTACTAACTACTCGTTGGCCCATTCTTATATCAATATTCCTTGTAATCTTTCTTGGGTTATTTTCTTTGTCTTATCTTACGTCTCGCACTGGCTCCTTATTTATTAATAACAGCTCGGGCAGGAACCTTTACTTCCTCTCCTTGATGTCGTGCTTGCACAATATTCTTGAATTGTAGCGTATCTGTAAGATTTGGATAAGTGCCATCTCATTCCTCTTTCATTTATCACATTCTTCCTTTACCATTCCATAGTCACTAGAACCACTTAATTCTGGCTTAATGCCACAATACTCCATATCCCCCCCCTTTAGGGATGTACTAAAACCTGAAGCCACGAGGATCTACCTATATATATTTTACCTCTTCATCTTTGGCGTCGTTTCTCAATATCAATGATCCTTACTTGCCTTGCGACTATTCTTCTGTACCAAGGATGACAAATTCCCTTACTCGCGAGGGTGACACTTAGCGTAACTGGCACATACAGTCTCTTAAGCTTAACTTTGCTCACATTGCTTGCTCTAGGGAAGCGTATCCCCGAATGACTATTCTCTGTATTCATCGTGAATCTTCTTTTGTGGTCCCTTCTATTACCGCTGGAACGAAATCTAAAATTCCCATGATGCCGAGTACTTCCCAATCATTCAGTCCCTAATTCATATTTAGTTTATCTTGTTTGCCAGTCCATACTGATTTCTTTTACTATGGGGATTAACTCTCCCCTCTGGTAGCCGCGTTGGAGTTACGAACTTATTTCTCAAAATGAGGATCTGACCTTATGGCCTATACTCTTTCGTTGTCTTAAGGACCATCACCTTTCATCTCTTTCTTCATTTGACTATAGGTTTTATAACACTCTACTATTTTCATCAATGTATCACACCTTATTCATAATGCTTCCTTCTCTCTCTTATTATTACTCTGATAATGTTTCTGCATATCCCTTTTATTGTGAAAACTTCAATACGACATTCTTTCGCTTTTAGCTTTCCTTTGCTCCATCCAGTGGCTCTTCAAGTTGCTTAACGTTCTCTCTTTACTAGGGACGCGAGCCACGCTAAGTTAATATATATCCCTTCAAGGATTATAGTGCATGTCTTTGTAGTACTCATATCTGGTTGAACTATTTTAAAGTGTACCATCTGGGTATCTCACAAGGAGATATATTAGCACATTTGCAATATCCTTCAGAAATGTCAACTGTCACAAACAATTCATCCATCATATCTTCTTATACTACTTCTATTAACCTCCATAGGGCATAAGTGGAATGGGTGCGACCAATTGTATATACCTCTGTTACTATTGAATATAACTCAAAAAGCTTACGTTCCTCTGCCTGAATTTAAACACTGTTAACCTTTGTTGACTGGGCGCCTAATACCTTTCTTTATCTTGCTTCTTTTGCTTGTTGAAACTTGTATTTATCTTCTTAATCTCTCATTTTCTTTCATCATAAAGGTGGATAGGCATTCTTTCCTTAAGTCTTCTTATCAAGAGGCTTACACCTTTCAGTACGCCACATGATCTGCTGAAGATCTCATATTTACTTATCGTAGGCATCATACAAAAATCGAATTCCTCTGACTCAGCTCTTCCGCAGATATCTCTCTTTCCAACCGTCTTTTCGGATATAGGTATCTTCTTATTATGAATAAGATAGAATTTAGGAAATTGAGTTCTTACAACTGAGCTCTACCACACGATCTAGAGTAAGAAGAAAGAGTGACAATCCTAAATGCCCTGTAGCCCCCTGCTTATAAGTGTGGTGCACGACAAACCCATAAACAAGACTCTACTAGACACGACTTGTAGATTCCCTAGGATAGAACTGCTCTGATACCACTTTTGTCACGACCCAAATCGATGGGCCACGACGGGCACCCGGTAACTTACTCGACCGAGTACCAACGTAACGTATCATTCTTATTAAATCATCATATATACGTGACATACGGGCCTAATAGGCGAAAATAATCATTTATAAACTCAAAACATAGGCCGACAAGGCCGTACAATCTTCCATGTATACGACATATGTCTACAAGCCTCTAGGAGTACATAAATGTCATAAGGGTTGGGATAGAGTCCCGCCATACAAAACAATACCCGTCTAAATCATACTAACCAAACAAGCGACTCCGAAGCAAATTGAGTGCACTAACATCTTCCGCTGAGCTGATAGCCTACTTGGAGGGCTCTCGACCTATCTATCGGGACTTGCGGGCATGAAACGCAGCGTCCCCAGACAAAAGGGACGTCAGTTCGAATAATGTACCGAGTATGTAAGGCACATAAATAAGTACATAAGAGACATGAAAGAAATATAGAGCACATGACTCAACCTGTAAGCCTGAATAACTTTGTAAATCATAAATTACTTTTAGCGTCATGCATATGCATATGAATGTCATGTCGTGCATAGGTACATGTTTCATAACATCATCAGCTTCTGAGGGCATCCCATCATATCATATCAGCCACTGTGGGAAAAATCATCATCGTATACCACCTGATCAGCTAGTATATGATGATGATGTTGGCCACAGTGGCTGAAATATGGTTCAAACGGTGTTATATACGCGTATATATGTATTTATATTCAAACAGAGTTATATACGCGTATATATGTATGTATATGTATGTATATCTATGTATATGGGGTATGGGAAAGGTTATGGCGTTATATACGCATCACCACCTGATCAGCTGGTATACGATGATGATTTTGCCCACAGTGGCTGATATGATATGATGGGATGCTCCCAGAGGCTCATTATGTTATGAAACATGTACCTATGCACGACATGCCATTCATATGCATATGCATGACGCTAAAAGTAATTTATGATTTACAAAGCTATTCAGGCTTACAGGTTGAGTCATGTGCTCTATATTTCTTCCATGTCTCTTATATACTTACTTATGTGCCTTACATACTCGGTACATTATTCGTACTGACGTCCTTTTTTCCTGGGGACGCTGCGTTTCATGCCCGAAGGTCCCGATAGACAGGTCGAGAGCCCTCCAAGTAAGCTATCAGCTCAGCGAAAGATGTTGGTGCACTCCATTTGCTTCGGAGTCGCTTGTTTGGTTAGTATGATTTAGACGGGCATTGTTTGGTATGGCGGAACTCTATCCCAACCCTTATGACATTTATGTACTCTTAGAGGCTTGTAGACATATGTCGTATACGTGGAAGATTGTACGGCCTTGTCGGCCTATGTTTTGAGTTTATAAATGATTATGTTGGCTGATTAGGCTCGTATGTCACGTGTATATGATGATGTAATAAGAATGATACATTACATTGGTACTCGGTCGAGTAAGGTACCGGTGCCCGTCGCGGCCCATCGATTTGGGTCGTGACAATTTCCTCCTAGGATAGAACGAATTACACACTGGTGTAGTGGTACTTCAAATACCAGTGTTTCAGCGAACACAAAGTTCCGTAGCAAATCACACTTACTATTGCTTTCTTTGAAGTTAAAATATGTAGAAGAAAGAAGGAGAACTCAGAAATTCGTATGGAAATCTGTGAGAATGGAATTGTATTTATAGCCAAAGTTGGGATAAAATCTGAAGAGGTGCAACTCTTCAGAATGGCTGTTTTTGCAAAACGGTCATAGCATAAATGCCATAATAAAGAGGGAAATTGAAGAGGGTAGTTAATTTTCTGTTACAAGAATAGAAAATTAAAAATTGGATAAATGAATTGGATTTAATATTAATATTTATTTTAATATTTATATTTTTTATTAAAACAAATATTTAATAACATTTCTATTAATATTTACTATTAACAAATAAATTTGGTCCAAAAATTAATCAATCGATCGATCATTTGACCAAATCCGAATCCGAATCTAAAGCCGAAGCCGAAGGTGAGCCGAGCGAGCGAGGGAGCGACGACGACAGTGACGCGAGGCTTGCCTTCTTCTCAACTCTTTATGATCTAGAAGAACATCAATTTTTTATATACCCATCAAAAACCCTTTCATCTTCCCATATGGGACAATCAAGGAGGGAAACTCAAATATTACTCAAATATTTCATTTTTCCCTCTATTTATCATTCACCCTATTTTAAGCATTAATAGCCATATTTTAAGCATTAATAGCTTAAGAAACCCAACATCCATCACCTCATCCATTAGGGTTGTCACAACTTTGTTGGTTTGGACCATTGTATCAATAAGAATCTGTTGCTCTTTACTTAACTTCTCATCCTGCAACATGGACACTAGACCTTAAATTGAGTGCATGGGTCTTCTCAACCCATGGCTCATAGCACCTTGAAATACATTCCTTACTTACCTTGCACTAAGAGAATCCGTTTTCGCTTGGTGCAGAGATTGATTCTGTTCTATCAATGCGTCTCTCATTTGCTGAGATTCTTCAAGCACTGTAGCATGGGATAGAGCCACGGGGAACCTGATCGGCTACAACCCTAACTATATCAATTTCCTGGTTACCTACCCCTTCCACTAGGAAGAACTAAAACCAGGATTGGGTAACATTGCGGGACAATCTCAGGAGTTCACCTTTGAAATTAAACAACCTCAGAATTGGCATCCTAATTGCAGCCACTACTCCTGGCTCAGAACTGCCTCCACTACTTGAAGCAGCAAGTGGGGAGTCAGTGTCAAGTATCTTTACAGAACCACTCTTCTTGATCTCTTTTACATATGGATCACTGGTTGGGATAGGCATATTATACATACTGGAAAATTTCCTCCTTCTAAGCTCATGAGTCAGGTTCATCTCAGTTTTATTCTCATTGGGCATCCAGATAGCACAATTCTGCAAATCTAATATCTTCGACATCTCTACCAGTTGTGTATAGTTGTACATGGTTGAAATCGGGCCAGGCTCGAGCTCGAAGATAGAATATGGAGCATGGAGATCGAAGTGTTCGCTGGAAATCGAGACCGAGCATGACCGACTTCGAGTAAGGCATGGTAACGGAATGGCGAGATATTAGCAATCGATCGAAAATCACGGCGGAAATCCCGGAACAGATCGAATCAAGCAGTTATTGATGCCAATCATGGGATTTACTCTCATTATTAGAATTGTACCTTATTTAGGATTCTCCTATTATATAAAGGGGTATCCCATTTATTAGTAGCATCATCTTTATTCACTGTAAAAGAATACATACATACGCTTCTCTATATTTCACTTACTATTCATTATTGTTCATCATTGTTTATTCCATTATTTATTGTTCTTGTTATCCAACCTCGAGACCATCTCAAATCGAGGTTCAAAGCACTACTACAATACTGGTCTGAAAAATTTCAGAGAGACCCTGTCTAAGGGAGAAATAATTTGGTATCACAACCTACCACAAAATTCCATCGATTCATTTGCCATGTTAGCAGATTCCTTCGTAAAGGCGCATGTAGGGGCCATAAAGGTCGCAACAAGGAAATCACACCTCTTCAAGGTAAGACAAAGGAATAATGAAATGCTGAGGGAATGTGGGTCCCGATTTCAAATGGAGCCCATGGAATTGCCACCGGTCATGGATGATTGGGTTGTTCAAGCTTTCACCCACGGGTTGAACAAACGGAGTTCGATAACATCACGACAGTTGAAATAAAATTTGATCGAGTATCCAGTTGTAACTTGGAAGATGCGAAGACCAAGGATGAGGACGACCAATTAGGATCTCCTTCTGGTTTAGTGCATCCAAATAGGTCGAAAGGTAAAAATCATAGGGACGTCGACATGGAGTCAAATTCAAATAAAGACCGAAACCAACCATATATTTCAGATCGAGGGAACAACAGTCCAAGATGAAATTCCACCCAGAATGATCGAAGAAGTGATCGAGGACAGAGTTCTCGAGGACTTATGAGCAAAAGTGGTTTCGACAAGTATGCAGATCCCATAGAGGCACCTCGGCTATCAGAATATAATTTTAGTATCGATGCATTAGGCATCGTATCGGCTATCGGAAGGATCAAAGATACTAAGTGGCCCAGACCATTATAGACTAATCTTTCTCAGAGAAATCCAAATTTGATGTGCAAATATCATGGCACGCACGGTCATAGGACCGAAGATTGCAGACCATTAAGGGAGAAGGTAGCTCGTCTATTCAATGAGGGCTGCCTTCGAGAGTTTCTCAGCGATCGAGCTAATAATCATTTTAGGTAAAGGGACTCCAATAGAAATAATGAACAGGAAGAACCCCAACATGTCATCCATATGATCGTCGGTGGAGTCGACGTTCCACAGGGACCCATTTCAAATGCATTAAGGTGTGACTCACTAGAGAGAAACGAGCCCGAGATTATATGCCCGAAGGCACCTTATCATTCAACAATGAAGAAGCAGAAGGCATCTCTCAGCTCCACAATGACGCTCTGGTAATTTATATCTTGTTAAATAAAGTTCATGTTAAGCGAGTTTTAGTGGATCTAGGTAGCTCAGCAAACATCATCCGATCAAGGGTCGTGGAGCAGCTCGACCTACAGGACAAGATCGTGCCTGCAGCTCGAGTCCTAAATGGATTTAATATGGACAGTGAAGGAACTAAGGGGGAGATTATCCTAACGATGAACGTGGCTGGAACCATTCAAGATAACAAGTTCCACATAATCGAGGGAGACATGAGGTACAATGCTTTGCTCAGAAGGCCTTGGATCCACAACATAAGGACAGTTCCCTCGCCCTTCACCAGATGATGAAATTACCAATGTCAGACGGTGTAAAAACAATGTACGGGGAACATCATGCATCAAAGGAAATGTTTTTGGTCGATGAGGTAACACCGTTATCGACATTGTCTACCTCAGAAAATCTGAGCAGCAAAGGTAAACAGGGATCCAAATAGCAATCACTGCCACCAGCGTCGACCGAATCGGGGAAGTAGGAGATAGAAGAAGAAGAGGAATATTTTCCGACCCCTCGAACTTTTGTTGTCCCCGAAGATCTGACCCCACCAAATCAATGGTCGAAGAGCTGGAAAAGGTTATAGTGATTGAGTACCTACCGAAGCGAAAGGTATACCTGGGAACGGGATTGACCCCCGAACTCAAGAAAAAGCTTATTCAATTTCTTGTTGACAACATAGACTATTTTTCTTGGTCCCATTTAGACATGACAGGGATCCCACCGGAGATAACAGCGCATAGATTAAGCCAGGTGAAGCAAAAGAGAAGGCCCCAGTCCGAGGTAAAGCACGCGTTCATAAAGGACAAGGTAACTAAACTTCTCAAAATAGGGTCCATTTGGGAGGTAAAATACCCCGAATGGTTATCCAATGTAGTTTTAGTCCCTAAAAAAAGAACAAACTTAGATGTGTGTACATTATAAGGACTTAAACAAATCATGCCCTAAAGACTCTTTTACACTGCCTAACATCGTTCGCATGATCGATGACACGTCCGTCCACGAGATCCTTACTTTTCTCGATGCCTATTCCGGGTACAATCAAATCTAGATGAACCTGGAAGAACAATAAAAGATTCATTTATCACCAAGTATGGAACGTATTGTTATAATGTCATGCCCTTCAGGCTAAAAAATGTTGGAGCTACTTACCAATGCCTAGTAAATAAAATTTTCGAAGAACAAATATGTAAGTCAATGGAAGTTTACATTGATTACATGCTAGTTAAGTCCTTGTGCACGGAGGACCATTTGGCTCATTTGCAGGAAATGTTCGGGATCTGAAGGAAATATAACATGAAGCTCAACCCCGAGAAATGTACCTTCGGGGTCAGTTCGGGCAAGTTCCTTGGCTTCATGGTGTAGAACCGGGGGATCGAGATCAACCCCAATAAAATCAAGGCCATCGAAGATATCACCGTCGTGGACAGTGTAAAAGTCATACAAAGGCTGAATGGACAGATAGCTGCTATGGGGTAATTCATCTCGAGGTCACCGGATCGAAGCCACAAATTTTATCTCTACTCAAAAAGAGGAACGATTTCGCCTGGACTCCGAAATGCCAACATGCATTGGAAAAATTAAAGCGATACCTGTCGAGCCCGCCCCTGCTTCACACTCCGAAGGCAGATGAGAAACTTTACTTGTACTTGGAAGTATCCGAAATCACGGTAAGTGGTGTCCTAGTCCGAGAAGAACAAGGTACACAGTTTCCTATTTATTATGTAAGTCGAACCTTAGGAGAAGCAGAGACTAGATATCCACATTTAGAGAAATTAGCACTTGCACTGATAAGCGCCTCTAGAAAATTAAAACCATACTTTCAGTGTCACATATATGCGTATTAACCACTTACCCACTTCGTAATATTTTGCACAAACCCGAATTATCGGGTCGATGGCCAAATGGGCCGTCGAACTCAGCAGGTACGATATCGAATATCAATCCCGAACGGCCATCAAGTCTCAAATTTTAGCGGACTTCGTGGCCGATTTCACGCCAACCCTCGTACCTGGAGTTGAAAAGAAACTATTTTTAAATTCAAGTACATCATTGGGGGTATGGACCCTTTTCATAGATGGTGCTTCGAATGTGAAAGGGTCCGGGATGGGCATCGTTTTGAAGCCGCCCGCAGGTAGCACTATTAGGAAATCTATCAAAACTTCTAGATTGACTAACAACGAGGCCGATTATGAGGCCATGATTGCAGGTCTTGAGCTAGCTAAAAACTTGGGAGCAGAAGTCATTGAAGCCAAGTGTGACTCTTTACTGGTGGTGAACCAAGTAAACAAAGCCTTCGAAGTTCGAGAGGATAGAATGCAAAGGTATTTGGACAAGTTGCATGTAACTTTGCACCGTTTCAAGGAATGGACTCTACAACATGTACCTCGAGAAAAAAATAGTAAGGCCGATACACTTGCAAATTTGGGGTCATCGGTTGAGGAAGATGAGATCAGCTCGGGGACTGTCGTTCAAGTCTCGAGATCCGTGATCGAGGAATGACATGCCGAGATAAATTCTACAAGCTTAACCTAGGATTGGAGGAATAAATACATCGAGTACTTGAAGAATGGAAAGCTCACATCGGACCCTATAGAATTAAGTGCACTACGAACTAAAGCTGCTCGATTTACATTGGCCGAAGATGGAACATTATACAGAAGGACATTCGACAGAAAACTGCCAATGTGTTTGGGACCAGGGGACACCGATTATGTTGTACGAGAGGTCTGTGAAGGCACTTGTGGGAACCACTCTGGCACCGAGTCACTAATTGACAAAGTCATTAGAGCAGGATACTACTGGGATAGCATGGAAAAAGACACTGAGGAGTTTGTTCGAAAATGTGATAAATGTCAAAGGTTCGCACCGATGATCCACCATCTCAAAGAAGAACTTCACTCGGTCCTATCCCCATAGCCATTCATAAAATGGGGGATGGATATCGTCGTCCCTCTGCCAACGGCGCCAAGTAAAGCTAAGTTCATTTTATTTATTACTGACTATTTCTCTAAATGGTTATAGACTTCATCTGGGATCACATCGTGTGTCGATTTGGGATGCCCGCAAAAATAGTATCTGACAATGGAAAATAATTTATCGGCAGCAAAATGACGAAATTCCTCGAAGACCATAAAATAAAAAGGATATTGTCGATGTTGTATCATCCTAGTGGGAACGGACAGGCCAAATCGACAAACAAGACTATCATCCAAAACCTAAAGAAAAGGTTGAACGAAGCTAAAGGTAAATGGAGAGAAATTCTACTTGAAGTCCTTTGGGCATATCGAACAACATCGAAGTCCAGTACAAGGGGAAACTCTGTTTTCCTTAGTATATGGCTCCGAAACCTTGATTCCAATCGAAGTTGGGGAAGCCAGCGCCAGGTTTTGACATACAATGGTAGAATCAAATCATGAGGCTATGAATTCCAGCCTCGAATTATTAGATGAAAAATGAGAAGCTGCACTCATTTGAATGGCTGCACAAAAGCAACGAATTGAAAGATATTACAATAGGAAAACCAACCTTTTCCACTTTAGAGTCGGAGACTTCGTCTTAAGGAAAGTCACCATCAACACTTGAGATCCTAGTGAAGGTAAGCTCGGTCCGAATTGGGATGGACCCTACCAAGTCCTCGACATAGTCGCAAAGGGTCTTATAAACTCGAAACGATGGACGACAAGCCACTGACAAAAAATTGGAACATATCACTCAAACGATATTACTGCTAAGGTATAACTTTATCCCTTCTTTCATTTATATATTTTGACTCGAACTTATTGCAGGAGTTCGACCATAGACGCCGAGACCTTCAGGTTTTAAAGTACGTGTTGAACTCTTTTTCCCTTAGATCGATTTTTATCCCAAATGGATTTTTCCGGCAATGTTTTTAATGAGGCAACACTTATGTGATACCTGAGGAAAATTCAACAGTATCTAAGGCTTCTTTGCAATCAGCCTCGAATACTGGGGGACATCACCCTCAGATGTTATATTTTTGAGAAAAGTACTTCGTGTCAAAGGGAATCGACAGGTAATCTTTATAATGGGCCAAACGGTCGAATAAACCATGTCCATATAGATTAGTCGAGCTCCGATGGCAAAATATGTACGCATGTATAAATTATTCAAAGAAGCATTATTTCTTTATCAAACATCTTGTGTCTCGAAGAAAATTTTCTACTATACAAACCTCATACTTATGATTTTGTGAGAAATGGCTCAAGAGCCAAGTGCAGATATACCTCGAACACTCGGGGACTACCATCAACGATAGGCATATTTGAGTTATCTAAAATCAAGTTCATAACACCTAAGAGAGGCACCCCTCGATCTATAGGCCAAAACCACCATTCTCGGGGACTAACATTTTGAAAAAGTTCGAAATTTTATTGGTAAATAAGCCCAAGAGGCATACCCGAAGGCTACGGCCGAATTATAGGCTACGGCCGAAATAACCGCTCTCGGAGACGTCTGAATCCCGCAATAAAAATAGGCCTAAAAATTCTTTGAAAACCGGTTTAAAAAGGCTATCCTCGGTAAACAATCAAAAGGGCTTCGATAAAATCATCCCTCAAAAAAACATAAGAGGTATCAAATTATCTTAACACAAACGTGCTAAGGCACAAAAGGCAAAGGGGTTTCATTCGGCATCGAACCCTCAAAAAACCCAATGGGTAAAAAATACATGTTAAGGCATAAAGAAATTTTTACTAAGTCTTTTAAGCCAAAATAGGGAAATAATAGCCATCTTTCAGAGTCCATATCAGCCCAATCTAAAGAGCCTAAGGTCCAATACAATTAGAGTTTCAGATCTTGTTCTCATTCAATTCGGACATAAGGGTTCCACTATTCCGAGCTCGAATGAAATTGACTTAATTGTAGCTTGAAGATTCATCATTATTTGATATAAAACCTTAAGGGGTATGTTACTGTAAGTTCAAAACTTACTCATTATTTGATAAAGATCTAAGGGTTTGTTCTACTCTAAGTTCAAAATTTACTCGAACTTATTTATAAAAACAATGCAGCTATGGCTTCGATCAAGCCATCCGAAATAAAAATCTCGAACATATATTAAGCTAGGGGACTCACCCCTGCTTAAATTAAAACCCTAAGTGTTTGTTCCACTCTAAGTTCGAGTTGATGCTCACTTGGTTATTGAAGTTACAACAACAAAATTTTCACAAGGCAAAAGCACAAAATATGTTTGAACAAGAAAACTGAGAAGGCATTAAAAAGAAGTTTTCTTTTATATATTGATGAAGAGAGATATGTACTTGAGACCAATCAAGGTCTTACATAAAAAATCAAAAAAAAAAATAAAAAGAGAAAAAATTCTAAGTGCCTAGTTCGCTTTGGGAGCCACATCTACGGGAGCCGCATCTTCGGGAGCTTCATCCTCATCTCCTCCGCTCTCAGATCCACTCGCAGAGTCTTCATCATCGGAAAGTAAAGCTTCGTCCTCGTCCTACAAAACTTTTTCACTCTCGATATCAGCCGAGAGGTCAAAGCCACGAGCATGTACCTCATCAAGAGTCTCTCTCCGAGACTTGCGCCTAGCATGATCGATAGCACACGGTAGTTTGACTTCAGCAAAAATGGAGATCTCCTGTGCCTGAATGTTAGAAGATTCAGCGTCAGCTCGGTAAGAGGCCACGAGCGCCTCCGCCTTAGATTTGGCCCTTGTAAGCTCAACGACCAACTTAGCCTCGAGCTCTTTAATCTTCTAGGCCCGGGCCAAACTCTCTTCCTTCACACTTTGGAGTTGACGCTCAATGGAAGATAGTTGGGGCCTGAACCGCGTCTTTCTCCGAGGAAATACGGTCCATGTTCTTCTTCCACCCCAAGGTCTCTGCCTCTTTTATCTTGGCCTCCTCACGAAGCTGCGCAACCAATTCGGCCTTCTGCTGGGCCTGCGGAATCGAAGTGTTAGTAGCCAAAGTCAAGATTAATAAATAACAAGCTCCCAAAAGTTACATTACCTATTTGATGTGCTCAGTCTGATCTTGATGAGCTCTTGTCTTCTCGGCTCGAAGGAACCTGATCTCATCTTCTTTTTGCACATAGAGGAGTTTGAGGGTATCTCTCTCCTCCGAGAGCTTTTAGAGTTCGGCCTCACATTGGGTCAGCTCAGCCCGGTATATGGAAGACTCTTCTTGATGGAGTGCCATAACCTGTACAGAAAGGAAGGAAATCAAATATAGGGAAATAAGAACAAATGTAAACATGACGACATGGGCTAAAACTTATTTGGTTCAGGAGCCACTGGGACTCATAAAAAATGAGTGATGCGTCCAGGTCAGGAACATCATCGACCCCCGCGAAGTATCTACAGAATATATCATGTCTCTCGAGGGTCGTCCCCACATCAGGGGTCAACATGGATCGGGCATCCGAAAATTTCCCCTCAGAGAACGTGGGGATGGGAGGCGAGTCATCTATATTAATTTCCCCAAGCGAGTCACTTGGGGTATTCTCTTCTCTTAGAAGGGCCTCAAAACTAGACCCTTCAGGCACACCTGCCGGTTGTTAATCACGGCGGGAGGCGTTGTCAATACCCGATGACTTGGGGACTCTGCTCGGACCTTCCTACGAGATTCCCTCTGTTGGAGACTGAACTTCCTCGACCACCACCGACTCAGCAGTTTTCGGAGCTTCAGTGTTTCCCCTCTTCCGAGATACTAGCAGGAAGTCGGCATCCTCTTCATCCTCGTCCTCCTCCCGAAGTTGTTGGACTACGTCGGCAGATAAGAATCCAGGATCATTCTTCGATTGTCGAGTCCTACTTTTCCTGGGCTTCGGGGTATCTGGAGGCGAGGCCCTTCTCCTTTGCTTTTCTTTAATTGGTTCGGGATCTCCTCTTCTCCGGGTGGAGGCGGTCTAATGACGATGTTATCTCCGAGATCTGTACGAAAAGATACCAAGTTAATAAGAATTATTTCACAGGTAAAGCATCAAACACATACAGAAGAACTTACCATGATTTTTGGCCTCCCATCGACCCTTGGCCAAATCGGGCCACGCGCGCTCAGCATACGTAGAGGTTGAGGCAAGTTGTCGAACCCAACCTGCAAGGTTTGGGACTGCACCATAAAGAAGAAAATAGATGAGAAGAGGTAAAGGAAATATAGCAGATCATCAAATGTTATCGTTGATTTTCTACTTACTCTTTATGTTCCATTCCTCGAGGAATGGCATATTCTCGACAGGGATTAAATCGGAGGTCCTGACTCGGACAAGCCGGCCCATCCATCCTCGGTCCTTTTCCTTCTCTATGCTCGAGAATAGCACTTTCGTGGCCTGATGCTGAAGCCTTGTCAACCCGCCTCGATAAAGACGGGGGTTGTATAGCCTGATGAGGTGATCGAGGGGGAAAGACATCCCCTCGACCTTATTCGTGAAGAATCTGAGCAAAATGACTATGTGCTAGAAAGAGGGATAAATTTGGCCTACGGTTACCCGATACTGGCGACAAAAGTTGAGTATAACGGGATCGACGGGGCCCAATGTGAAAGGGTAAGTGTATACACTTAGGAACCCTTTCACATGAGTGGTGATGTCCTCCTCGGGGGTAGGAACCACCACTTCTTTATTCTCCCACTGGCAGTCTTTTTTCACCTGCTTGAGATCAGCTTCGGATATCGAACATATATATCTAGATATGGGCTCGCATCGGCCAGGAACTGAGGAGGGATTTTCAACTTTGAAGTCGGAGATAAGTTCACAAGGCCTAGGAATGTACTCTTCAATGCGTGGCTTCACCGGTGTTTTGTCTCCGGCCGGCCGTGATGAGGAGGCCTTTTCTTTTTGGGGGACAGTCTTTGATATTTTAACCATCTCTATATGAAGCTTGAGGAAGAAGAAGGCGGAATTGGTGTTTTGGAAAACGTAAACTGGCAAAGAAGATGAACTTGAAGAGAGTAGAGGAGCTTTTAAAGATTTGAAGAAAGTTTTGAAAGTAAAGTTTCAAAATATTACGAAGTTGATCTATTTATAATGGCCATTTCAACGGTGTGAGAGCACTAGTGGACGACCTCAACTGGCGTTAATTAATGACCTTGGGAACTGTGCGGACGCGACACTTCAATCACTTTTGTCGCTAACGTCATAAGGTGGATGTCATGATCGAGGTCTCTGAGAATCGAGACTCAAATTATTTCTTATCATTTTACTCTAAGAAACGCGGGGACTATCTGTATATGGTTGAAATCGGGCATATCCGATTTCATAGGCATGGGGGCTGCCTCGAGGGTAATCTCGTAATGGACCAGGCTCGAGCTCGAAGATAGAATATGGAGCATGGATATCAAAGTGTTCGCTGGAGATCGAGACCGAGCATGACCGACTTCGAGTAAGGCATAATAATGGAATGACGAGATATTATCAATCGGTCGAAGATCACGGCGAAAATTCCGAAACAGAACGAATTAAGTGGTTATTGATTCCAATCATGGGATTTACTCTCATTATTAGAATTGTACCTTATTTAGGATTCCCCTATTATATAAAGCGGTATCCCATTCATTTGTAGCATTATCTTTATTCATTGTCAAAGAATACATACATACGCTGCTCATTATTTCACTTACTATTCATTACTGTTCATCATTGTTTATTTCATTATTTATTGTTCTTATTATCCAACCTCGACACCGTCTCGAATCGAGGCCGAAAGCATTTCTAGAATATTGGTTTGATTTATTATACTATTTAGTTTATTTCTTTAATTCATTATTTATCAATTGGTATTGGATTAAAACACGTATCCTTAAAACCATAATATAAGTTTAATTGTTACTCGAATTTTAGGGTAAACAATAGTATTGTATGACGATCAAGTGACTTTCGGATCTCTTGTGTAAGCATCCGAACATGCATTCCAGCTTCCTTTTTCTTCTTTATTATTCCAACTTCTCGAACAAGATCCGAAGCCTTTTTTCTAAGCATAAACTCCCTTACCTTGACTTTGAGCAGTAAAGGGATGTCTTTTAAAAGGGTAAGAAAAGTGATACAAGAGACCATTGCTGTGAGGATCTTGGAAACAATAATGGCAAGCTCAAGCTGAAATGTAGGTTGGTCATAGTAGTAAGCCAAGCAATTGAGAAAACGAGTCAAACCACAGAGTACAATGAATGCTCCCATTTGAAAGAGAACACGTTTGAAGGGAAAGTTAGAACATCTAACAAAGTAAATTATCTCAACTGGGATCGAAAAATAGGCTATTGCAATAGATAAATCAG
Source organism: Nicotiana paniculata (assembly GCA_005239505.1). NCBI lineage: Eukaryota > Viridiplantae > Streptophyta > Magnoliopsida > Solanales > Solanaceae > Nicotiana > Nicotiana paniculata. The sequence goes on from ML331671.1 coordinate 19,543, forward strand.
TGATTCTCTGGTACCATAAAATCCTCTCTATGTTCCAATATCTCTCATCACTATCATAATTACATTGAGTAAAACCATTGTCAGCAATTGTTACGAAAACAAGGAATGGAAAAATTATTGAAGTTAGGGGTCAAAGTGTAATTGAAGAAATTTTGGGGTATGTAAATGAGGGTTGTTATATAGCATAGTGAATCTGGAAATCATACTCACTCAAACATAACCGTCCTTCTCTCTAGACTGTACCCAGCTCATCCTATCTCTCTCTAGATTCTTCCAATTTGATCAATGAGAATTCATGTTGCATGTGTTATGAGTTGTTTCCATTATTTGATTTAGCTCAAGTTAATATGGTATTAGAGCAGCGATTATGAAATTAGGGATCCGACGCAACTTTCGGCGACCATTGAAGTGTGCTTTGACGAAATCGACTATTTTTTACTCAACCGTGATGGCACGAAATGAGGTGTCTTCACTCAGACACAATCATCCATTATTTCTTCAAGCGGCAGATGCACCAGGACTAATTTTAGTTCCAATCAAACTCACAGGGCCTGAGAGTTATGGCTTGTGAAGTAAGGAAGTGAAGTTTGTTTGGGAAAAAGTAAGCTTGGATTTCGTTGATGGAACTTGTGTGAAAAACATGTTCAGAGGTGAACTCGCTGAACAATGGGAGAGGTGAAACGCAATTGTACTTTCATGGATTGGTAGTATTGTCGCAGCTAAGTTGATACCTAGCGTCATATTTGCATCTAGCGCAAAGAAAGTGTGGAGTGATTTCAAGGAATGGTTTGATAGATGCAATTTGACTAGAATATATCATCCATGAACAGAAATTGCCAGTTTGAAACAAGGTACAAATTTTGTAACTGCTTACTACTCAAAGATGAATGACCTGTGGAGTGATCTAGATGTGTTAGTTCCCTTGTCTACATGTGATTATGAAGAAGCTAGGACGTCCATAGAACATCTAGCTAATTAGAGGTTACTACAATTTTTAATGGTATTAAATGAAAGCTATAGTAATGTGAGGGGTAATGTACCGTTGAGAAGACCTATAATTACTATAAATGAGGCATATGCCATAGTAACACAGGAAGAGAGTCAAAGATATTTGGGTGCTGGTGATGTAAATAGGGATCCCTTAACTATGTTAGCAGGGAGGACCCAAATTTTGAAGCCTAAGAAAGCAGTGCTAGTCTGTGAGCATTGTGGATACAAAGGACACCTAAAGAAAAATTGTTATAAAATTGTTAGATATCCAACTGATTTCAAGAGTAAAAGGAAACAAGAAGGAACATGAGGAAGAACCTATGTCGACAATGTAGCTGTAGAAGAAAGCAACAGTGGTGGAAGCCTTCCACGAGGACAATTCCTAACAGAAGAACAATATACACAACTGGTGGGATTGCTGAACAAATCATCCGGTGGTGAGAGTTCTATCAACATGGAAGGTATTTTTTCTTTATTATCCAATGCTTCTTTAAGAGAGTGGATAGTAGACTCCGGAGCAACACACCACATTACTTGCAATAAGGAGGTTTTAAACAATACAAAACGATTAGAGACAAAGGAATGGAAATGGTGGCATTTGCCAACAGGAAGTAGAGCTAAGATAACACACACATGGGATGCAGTGAATTTAGGAGATCAATGCATTAAGGATGTCTTATATGTGCCAGATTTTAAGTTTAATCTATTATCTGTAGCAAAGTTAACAAAGGACCTTAGATGCTTTGTTTGATTTTATCCTGACTTCTGTTTATTACAGGAGCTTTACAATGGCAAGGTATTGGGGATTGGTAAGGAGACTGGAGGTTTATATGTGCTGAACGAAAGGGGTGCAACAGTAGCAGCTGGATCAATATCAAAAGAACACACAGAGAGTGCACTTTGGAAATTTAGGCTAGTTCATTAAAGCTATGCAACACATTTCATCTCTAAAAGATAGAATAAACACTAGACAATTAGAGTCTTGCACTATATGTCCTTTAGTTAAACAGTGTATATTGTCATTTCATATTAGCAATTCTAAGTCCACTACTATTTTTGAACTTGTTCATCTAGATGTTTAGGGACCCCTATAAGGTTCCCACTTATGATAGGAAAAGTTATTTTGTTACTGTAGTTGATGATTTCAGCAGATACACTTGGTCTTGTTTGATTCAATCAAAATGTGAAGTTTATGTTGTGTTGAAGAATTGTTTGTCTTTAATTTAGAATCAGCTTGGTGTGTGTTTTAACATTGTAAGATTTGATAATGGGACTGAGTTCTTCAATACACAGTGTAATGAATTGCTGTCATCTCTTGGAATCTTACGCCAAAGTAGCTGTCCTTATACACCCCAACAAAATGGGGTGGTATAAAAGAAGAACAGACACATCTTAGAAGTAGCCAGGGCACTAAAGTTTCAGAGTGGGGTTCCTATCAAATTTTGGGGTGACTGTGTAAAGAGTGTTGTATATTTGATCAACAGAATACCTTCATCGTTATTGGCAGGAAAAACGCCCTTTGAATTACTATATAGAAAGGTTAGTAGGTTGGATCATCTAAGGATCTTTGGTTTCTTATGTTATGCAAACAATCTGCCTAAAGGAGACAAGTTTGCACCTAGAGCAAAGAAGGCAATCTTCATAGGTTATGCTGAAACTCAGAAGGGATACAAGTTATATGATATGGAGACACAGTCCTTTTTCATTAGTAGAGATGCACAATTCAGAGAAGACTGTTTCCCTTTCAAAATGGAAATTGTTGAACAAGGTGATCCATTTCTTCAACAAACAACTCAGCTCATAATACCTGATCAAATCTCAACTCCATGTGACAATGTTGACACTAATCATCATGTTCAGCCCACATCTCTAGCACCTCATGCAGATGCCTCCCTCCCTGAAGATAATGTTGAGATTGATATTGTGGATGCTCAATTAGTGAGCAGTCTGCACCAGCAGTTGTGCCACAGGATGGTGCTCCTCTATACACCACCAACAGGCCTCATAGGAAGACAGAGCCTCCCATTTGGATAAAGGATTATGTGAATCCTACAAAAGGATCAGTTGGTCACAAATATCCTATATCCAACCATATTGGTTATTCATATATGTCTACCCCATATCAATCTTATTTACAAGTTTTCTCAGTTTTTATTGAACCTAGAAGCTTCAAGGAAGTTGAAACTGACAAGAGTTGGATTAAGGAAATGAAGCAGGAGGTTAAAGCTCTTGAGGATAACCAGACTTGGGAGGTGGTATCCTTACCACCAAGAAAGAAAACAGTAGGGCCAAAATGGGAATGCGAGATTAAATACAAGGCAAATGGAGAGGTTGGGATTCAAAGCAAGGTTAGTAGCCAAGGTTACACTCAACGGGAAGGGCTAGACTAACATGAAACTTTCACACCTGTGGCAAATATGGTCACAGTTAGGACAGTCGTTGCAGTAGCAGCATCGAATGACTAGCCATTGTTTCAAATGGATGTTAATAATGCATTCCTCCATGGTAATTTGGGAAGAAGTCTACATGGATATGCCTCAAGGTTTCCAACAACAAAGGGAGTATAAGGTCTGCATGTTGTTGAAATTCCTATATGGACTCAAACAAGCTTCTAGACAGTGGAACATAAAACTAACTATTACTCTCGTGCAAGCTGGATATGTACAAAGTCCATATGATCATTCTCTAAGAAAAGAGGAGCTGATATTGTAATCATTATAGTGTATGTGGATGACTTATTAATCACAGGTAGTAATGTTGACCTGATACAAGAGGAAAAAGATTCCTTGCATGGTAACTTCAAGATGAAGGACTTGGAGGAACTGAGGTACTTCTTAGGTATAGAAGTCATGAGTTCAAAAGAAGGAATAGTTCTTAATCAGAGAAAAAATGCTTTGGAATTGATATATGAAGTAGGCCTTAGTGGTTGTAAACATGTTTCCACACCAATGGAACCGAATCACAAGCTAAAAACTGTAGACTATGATAAGCATATGGGAATCACTAAAGATGCAGAACTAGAATATATAGCAGCCTATCGAAAACTAATAGGGAAGTTTCTGTATTTGAAAATCACAAGACCAGACCTATGCTTTGCAGTGCAAGTTCTGAGCCAATTTATGCAAAGGCCAAAACAGTCTCATTTGAATGAAGCAATGAGGATTGTCAGATACATCAAAGGTTCACCAGGCCTTGGTATATTTTTGAAGAGAGGAGAAACTCATGCACTTACAGCTTACTGTGACTCTGATTGGACTGCTTGCCCCAATACTAGGAGATCAATCACATGCTATGCTGTGAAGTTAGGAGATTCATTGTTGTCTTGGAAATCTAAGAAACAACAAAAAGTAAGTAGAAGCTCGGTAGAAGCAGAATACAAAAGCATGGCAGTTGTAGTTGCAGAAGTCATTTGGGTGACAGGGTTATTGGGAGAACTGGGAGTGAAGGTGCAGAAGCCAGTACATCTACATTGTGACAGTAAAGTTGCGATATGAATAGCAACAAATCCTATCTTTCATGAGAGGACAAAGCATCTAGAGTTTGATTGTCATTTTGTGAGAGAAAGAATCAAGGCAGGCTTGATCACTACCAACTACATTCCTTCCAAGCAACAACTAGATGACTTGATGTCCAAGGACCTAGGAATAGTACAACACCAGTTACTACTCTCTAAGCTTGGATTGTTTGTGTCTTTAACACTCCATGTTGAGGGGGAGTATTGAGAGTCAGGGGTCATAGTGTAATTGAAGAAAGTTTGGGGTAGTTAGTTGTGTATGTAAATGAGGGTTGTTATATAGCACAATGAATCTATAAATCAGACTCACTCAAATATAACCGCCCTTCTCTCTAGTTTGTACCCAGCTCATCCTTTCCCTCTCTAGATTCTTTCAATTTGATCAATGAGAATTCCTGTTGCATGTGTTATGAGTTATTTCCATTACTCGATTAAGCTCAACTTAACAATAAACAATCCCGATGCTAGTGCCTTTAACATGGCATCCAATAGACCAAGTCTTCTATCCATTTACGCACCAAATGCTGCTTAAGTTGGAATCAAGGACCTAACAATCCAACCATACACACAAGAAACGACTTGTCAAAGATTCAATTCTTGTTCAACAACACGTCCAAGACTCCAAGTACATCAAGCGCACACATTAAAGACATATAAAGGATTTAAACAACAATATAAAAGGAAATAGAAAGGCCTTAAACAACCTCTTGCAGAAAATGCAGGGTATAAGGGCCTTATACAATAGTGGGAGCTTAATGCACAAGGCTGCCCTTTTTAGAAACGCATTAAACAACAATATAAAATCTCATATGTATATACAAATGCATGCACCAACAACCATTTTCAATTACCATATGTCGTGTTAATTTCCAAAACTGGAGCCTACAACACGGTGCGGAACCACAGCCAAGGAAGGTGGTTAAATTGAATATCCTTCTATTGGAAATTCTTACTGCACAAAAAGGGCAATAACAATTTTTTACATATATGTATAAATGCTTCAATGCCCTTGACATAAAGAATTAGTTCAGGAATCGCTTTAGGTTGCAAGTGTTATTGAATCATCTTGTTAAAATTCCTGGATCCCTATCAAATACCAAATATTAAGAAATATTTTTGAATATTGTAACTTTCACAAACTAATATTATTCCATAACCAACACTTAAAATTATCAAATATAGATGGGCTTTGAAATGAAAGTTAAGATTCTCTAACAAGAACTAAGGCATGAAAAAAAGGATTTTCAATATAAAAAGGCACACACACACACACTCTTACCGTTATAAAATTAAGGCGAAAAAGCAAATGAAACTCCTCTTCCGGCTCCAAGTTTCAAACTTCTTCAATTTACTTATTAATTATGTCGTATTTCTCTTTTACACGTCCCTTAAAATATATTAATTAGGAGAATTTTTTTAAACCTCCGTAAATTTTTTCCTAATAACAGGGGTTTCGTGGTGCCGAGGTAGGCGTAGGTGTTAATGATAGTAGAAGCTCGCCATGGTACGGAGTTTTTGGGTTGAATAGTGTGCTGGGAAGTTGAAGAAAAATGTTTTTTCAGAGTTGGGAATTTCTGCGGCCCATTATGCGGCCACATAATCACTCTGCGGGCCGTAGAGCGAGGCAACCATTTGGGCCATTTTTTATTTCATTTTCGTGGCCCATTATAGGACCGCATAACCATTACACGGGCCGTATTTTGATCGCATATCAAGCCTTCTAATTTAGTGGAGGGAGGTTCCACGGGCCACATAACGGCTGCAGAGTGAGGCAGGCCAGCCTTGTTCTGGAGGGCCTTTTTCGCAGACCGCAGAAGCATTATGCGGTCGAATATGCGACCGCAGATCGTGTTTGGGGATTCATTTTTGGGTTTTTATAACCCGAAATTACTTCATTAAAATAGATGCCATAGACCATTTTAAAGCAAAAATATGATATTTTGAGAGTGAGAGAGAGTGCTTAGAGTGGGAGAGTGATCTTCAACCAATTGTCCATCAATTCTTGCTCAAATCATTGAAGATTAACAAGGAAAACTCACTATGTCTTCATCCTAGAGGTAAGATTCTACACCTTAGTCATTAATTTTGAAAACATTAATTAAAACTAGGCAATTAGCAAAACAATTTCTTGGGTATGAGAGTTGTTTATCTTGCATGCATGTGTTATCAAAGGGTGTAGGAAGATTGTGCGCTAAAAATGGTAAATAATGGATTATGGGGTGATGGAATCTTTCATAAAAGGACCTTAAAACCTTAATGCACACCTAGTGTTTGATAAAATACTCAAACAAGCTAGAATCATGATCATCTTCCCGATTTTGGTTTAACTTGTTATATTTCTAAAATAGATTAAAGTTGCTAAGAATTCCGAAACATTTTAGAGTTTAACGAAGCTCAGTTGAGGTATGTTGGCTAAACCCCTTTCTAAGATTTGAATTCCACGGTATTCATATAAGTTATGTAAGACCCAAGTTGATCATTATGAAATTGGTCGTCCCGAGTAAACTTGTGTTGAAAGATATATGTTCAATATGTGTTCCAAATGCTTTTATCATGCTATGTTATCTTTTGAGGATATATTCAAAGTATGGGTTGTGTGCTATAAATATTACGACTTCAAGTCGAGTTTGAATGAAGGTTATCATGCCCTATTATGTGAAAAATCTCAATATGTTTAAGAATCTTAATTTCTCTCATGTGCACCTAAAAGTCTTGAATCGAAAAGTCTTGTTGTCGATAATGATAATGATGTATGAAAATAAAAAAGGGGAACATGAAATATGAAATTCGGCCAAGTGCAAAGAATGATATTATAATTGTGGCCATTAGTGCCGATGAATTGAAAAGATTCTAAAGAGGTATGAGTGAGATGATTGATAGAAAAAGGTAATGGCTCGTGTGAAACGGCCTAGCCGATCGGGCTGTGATCGGACGCCATGTCGCACACATGGTGGTTATTGTGATGGAAATTATAATTGAAATTTGTGATTGTGGTTGATGTGTCAAATGAGGCGGACTAGCTGATCGAGCCGTGATCGGACTTCGTGCAAAAGTACGTTGGTATTGTGAATGATGGTATATCGATACTAAAGATCTCCCAACCTAAAAACAATGGAAATTTACTTGAAAACTTATGTGGTTCTTAACTTGATGTTTTAGTATTGTTTGAGGCTTCTATTGATTTCATGATTTTCTCCCATGTATTATTATTCATTCTATTAGATGGTGATTAGTTATACATACTAGTACTATTCGACAGCACTAATGTCCCTTTTGCCGAGGGCGCTGCATCTTTAATGGATGCAGGTGGTTCCACAGCATGTAGTGTTGATCAGTGATAGCAGTACACCCTCCTCCCAGCAGACTTGGTGATCCCCACTTCATTCCGGGGTTATATATCTTTTATTTATTATATTATTACGTTTTGAGGTATAGCTGGAGTGTCACGACCCAATTTCCCCTCCGTGGGGTATCGTGATGGCACCTAGTTTTAGGGACTAGGTAACCCTAACATTTACTGAATAACAATAATAAATAACACCTAACAACCTTAGAAATGAAATTCTTTATAAAATTTACATTTCTCAAAACCGGTAATACAAGTCATAAGTCTTTCTAGGAGAAGTTTTACATAATGAATACATCATTGTTCTAGAATAGAAGAAACAATAAAAATAAATACATTAGAGGGTGAGTTTGGAGCATGCGAACGCCGGAAGGTGTACCTTGAAATCTCCAACCACGCCAAGCATGAGTCTCAAAACCTACTCGATCCAGAGTACATGACTTTGCACAAAAATGTGCAGAATCGTAGCATGAGTATACCAAGGTGGTACCCAGTAAGTATCAAGCCTAACCTCGGTAGAGTAGTGACGAGGCTAGGTCAAGACACTCACTAAACATCTAAACCCGTGCAGGATATGACATAAATCTAACAAGAAAGGAATATTAAAGAAATTTCAATAGCAGCAGAAATCAGATTACAAACAACGGTAACGAGAAGGGAAACAACATAGCTGGGATACATACAAGGGTAAATATACTCAAGTATGGGAAATGATGTCAACTCAACCAATCAAGTCATTCCTAATACACGATCCCAATAATCCCAATTTTCAAAATCTCATACCATAAACCACATCCTTCAAACCTTTAACACGCACGACACCTTGTGACCACATCTTTCCATCTCATTTTACACGATAAACTCCACGTGCTACACAGTACATAATATTCGTGACAAATGCTAAATAGGATGTTCAAGAGACGTTATATACATACCGAAAAGTAAAACCAGAGCTTATGAACAAGGTAGGAAGTCAATAAGAAGAGTAAGTTTATTTTGAAAATAATTTAGGTAGTGAAAATAACCTTTACAAATAAATGCGACATTAGATAATCTACTGAATTTAATATAAACCTTTTAAATTATAATATAATAATAATTCCTTTTTAAGAAAAATAAAAACTTCAGATAGGCCAAGGATAATAAGTGAGAAATCAATTGAAATAAAGTATGACAACTATTTGAAATGGTAAGTATCGAAATATATGGAGGTTTTAACTTAATGGTCGCACAAGGAACCATGATATTAATTCTTTTATTTATTTAAAATTCACTATATTACTAATAACTCAGCAGGTCAGGAGGCATTGACTCAATGTAGTAAAGTCACCTAGAAAATCTATTTACCAGAATAATAGTATTAGGAAAAGAACTTAGAAAATGACGGCAAGAAGCTAAGTCAACGATAATAACTCAATCCTCGGAAAAACAGTAAACAACTGGGGACACAAATTCTCAAAATCTCGTACGAAAGAACAGAATCAATACAACAAAAACAGGGAATACAAACATAAAATATGTTGTGGCGGCAACTCAATCCCACCATATAATATACATATAAAGATTCACCCTTATTTCACCTGTTGCGGCGTGCAATTCGGGCCCCACCATATAATATCAATATCAAAATGCACCATTATTCCACCATATCAATTCACCCTTATTTTACCTGTTATGGCGTGCAACCTGATCCCTCCATGTAATAATAATATCACGATATAAATATCCTCCCTTATTTCACCGCCTCGCTTATTTCACCTGTTGTGGCGTGCAACCCGATCCCCCTTACAATAATATAAATCAACAACAATAATTCAATAACTCTGTTTACAAGAATTTTTACAATCAAGGGTATCAGTACAGAACAACGAAGGTACCACATAGAACCTGGAGGAACATAACAAACTTTACAAAGATCCCCGGACAAGTAAGGTACGGGATAACTAAGTATGCAATCACAACAATTAGGACAGGTAACAAGACATAGAAGGAACTCAACAATTAAGCGATAACAAGACAATAAGGAAGACAATAACATCAACTAAGGCATATAAGACCAATTAAGGAGCAAGAAGTACAGTTAGATGCTAACAACGTCAGATAAAGTATGTAATAATAGACTAACAACTAGATACCACACATTATAACAATTCAATTAAAGGCATGAAAATACATTAGACAATCTAAATCGGTCAGATACCACATATAGACCGTATACCCACTCGTCACCTTGCGTATACAGCTTTCATATAACAAGATAGAACAATTAACTCATTTTCTAAGGTGCGGTTTTCCCCACACAAGATTAGACAAGACATTTACATCAAAGAAGACAAACCAATACTCTAAAATAAACTTCTCGGGTGAAATGACCTGTGGACGGCCCAAATCTAACCAAAATAACTTCAAAGAACAAATAAAACTCATAAGAAACTATTGCAGATCATAAAGTCTCAATCTTTATCAAAATCTAAAAATCGATTCCCAAAAGTCGAATCCTGGGCCAGCACCTCGAAACCCGACAAATTTCACAAAACCCAAACACCCATTCTGATATGAGTTCAACCATACTAAAATTACCAAATTTCAATACCATTTCATCCCTCAAATCATGATTTTTTCATTTTGAAAACTTTCTTAAAAAATCACTATTTTCCTCAACTCAAAACACAATTTAAATGAAAAAAATAAAGATAAAATCATGGAATATATTAAATTCTAGGTGAAGAACACTTACCCAATCTATTTTCTTGAAAAAACTACGAAGAATCGCTCAAAACCGAGCTCTACAAGTCAAAATATGATAAAAATGGCCTTACCCTTGATTTGGAAATCTTATATTCTACCCAGGTCTGAAAGCACCGCAAACGCGGAGAAAGGCCGATCCCAATTATCCCAATTTTCGAAATCTCATACCATAAACCACATCCTTCAAATATTTAACACACACGGCACATTGTACCCACATCTTTCCATCTCATTTTACACGACAAACTCCACGTGTAACACAGTACATAATATTCGTGACAAATGCTAAATAGGATGTTCAAGAGACGTTATGTACATATCAAAAAGTAAAACCACAGCTTCTGAACCAAGTAGGAAGTCAATAAGAAGAGTAAGTTTATATTGAAAATCATTTAGGTAGTGAAAATAACCTTTTCGAATAAATGCAACATCAGATAAACTACTGGATTTAATATAAACCTTTTAAATTACAATATAATAATAATTCCTTTTTAAGTAAAATAACAACTTCAGATAGGCCAAGGATAATAAGTGAGAAATCAATTGAAATAAAGTATGACAACTATTTGAAACGGTAAGTATCAAAATAAATGGAGGTTTTAACTTAAAGGTTGCACAAGGCAGCATGATATTAATTCTTTTATTTATTTAAAATTCACTATATTACTAATAACTAAGCAGGTCAAGAGGCATTGACTCAATGTAGTAAAGTCACCTAGAAAATCTATTTACCAGAATAATATTATTAGGAAAAGAACTTAGGAAATGACGGCATGAAGCTAAGTCAACGATAATAACTCAATCCCAGGAAAAACAGTAAAGAACTGGGGACACAAATTCTCAGAATCTCGTACGAAAGAACCGAAATCAATACAACAAAAACAGGGAATACAAACATAAAATAGGTTGCGGCGGCAACTCGATCCCACCATATAATATACATATCAAGATTCACCCTTATTTCACTTGTTGCGGCGTGCAATCTGACCCCACCATATAATATCAATATCAAACTTCACCATTATTCTACCACATCAATTCACCCTTATTTCACCTGTTACGACGTGCAACCCGATCCCTCCATGTAATAATAATATCACGATATAAATATCCTCATTTATTTGACCGCCTCGCTTATTCCACCTGTTGTGGCGTGCAACCCGATCCCCCTTACAATAATATAAATCAACAACAATAATTCAATAACTCCATTTACAAGAATTTCTACAATAAAGGGTATCAGTACACAACAACGAAGGTACCACATAGAACCCGGAGGAACATAAAAAACTATACAAAAATCCCCGGACAAGTAAGGTACGGGATAACTAAGTATGCAATCACAACAATTAGGATCGGTAACAAGACATAGAAGGAAATCAACAATTAAGCGGTAACAAGACAATAAGGAAGACAATAACATCAACTAAGGCATATAAGACCAATTAACGAGCAAGAAGTACAGTTAGATGCTAACAACATCAGATAAAGCATGTAAGAGTAGACTAACAACGAGATACCACACATTATAACAATTCAATTAAAGGCATGAAAATACATTAGACAATCTAAATCGGTCAGATACCACATATAGACCGTATACCTACTCGTCACCTTGCGTACACGGCTTTCATATAACAAGACAGCACAATTAACTCAATTTCTAAGGTGTGGTTTTCCCCACACAAAGTTAGACAAGACACTTACCTCAAAGAAGATAACCCTATACTCTAAAATAAACTTTTCGGGTGAAATGACCTGCGGACGGCCCAAATTTAACCAAAATAACTTCAAAGCACAAATAAAACTCATAAGAAACTATTCCGGATCATAAAGTCCCAATCTTTATCAAAATCTAAAAATCAATTCCCAAAAGTCCACTCCTGAGCCCGCACCTCGAAACTCGACAAATTTCACAAAACCCGAACACCCATTCTGATACGAGTTCAACCATACTAAAATTACCAAATTCCAATACCATTTCATCCCTCAAATCATGATTTTTTTATTTTGGAAGCTTTCTTCAAAAATCACTATTTTCCTCAACTCAAAACACAATTTAAATGACAAAAATAAAGATAAAATCATGGAATATATTAAATTCTAATCGATTTTCTTGAAAAACCTACGAAAAATAGCTCAAAACCGAGCTCTACAAGTCAAAATATGATAAAAATGGCCTTACCCTTGATTTGGAAATCCTATACCCTGCCCAGGTCTGAAAGCACCGCGAACGCGGAGAAAGGCCGATCCCAATAATCCCAATTTTCGAGATCTCATATAAACCACATCCTTCAAATCTTTAACACACACGGCACCTTGTTCCCACATCTTTCCATCTCATTTTACACGACAAACACCACGTGTAACACAATACATAATATTCGTGACTAATGCTAAATAGGATGTTCAAGAGACATTATGTACATATCAAAAAGTAAAACCACAGATTCTGAACCAAGTAGGAAGTCAATAAGAAGAGTAAGTTTATTTTGAAAATCATTTAGGTAGTGAAAATAACCTTTTCAAATAAATGCAACATCAGATAAACTACTGGATTTAATATAAACCTTTTAAATTACAATATAATAATAATTCCTTTTTAAGTAAAATAACAACTTCAGATAGGCCAAGGATAATAAGTGAGAAATCAATTGAAACAAAGTATGACAACTATTTGAAACGATAAGTATCGAAATAAATGGAGGTTTTAACTTAAAGGTCGCACAAGGCAGCATCATATTAATTCTTTTATTTATTTAAAATTCACTATATTACTAATAACTCAACAGGTTAAGAGGCATTGACTCAATGTATTAAAGTCACCTAGAAAATCTATTTACCAGAATAATAGTATTAGGAAAAGAACTTAGGAAGTGACGGCACGAAGCTAAGTCAACGATAATAACTCAATCTTAGGAAAAACAGTAAACAACTGGGGACACAAATTCTCAGTATCTCGTACGAAAGAACCGAAATCAATACACAAAAACAAGGAATACAAACATAAAATATGTTGCGGCGCGCAACTCGATTCCATCATATAATATACATATCAAGATTCACCCTTATTTCACCTGTTGCGGCGTGCAAACCGACCCCAGCATATAATATCAATATCAAAGTTTACCATTATTCCACCATATCAATTCACCCTTATTTCACCTGTTACGACGTGCAACCCGATCCCTCCATATAATAATAATATCAAGATATAAATATCCTCCCTTATTTCACCGCCTCGCTTATTCCACCTGTTGCGGCGTGCAAATTGATCCCCCTTACAATAATATAAATCAACAACAACAATTCAATCATTCTTTTTACAAGAATTTTTACAATCAAGGGTATCAGTACACAACAACGAAGGTACCACACAGAACCCGGAGGAACATAAAAAACTTTACAAAAACCCCCGGACAAGTAAGGTACGAGATTACTAAGTATGCAATCACAGCAATTAGGACAGGTAACAAGACATAGAAGGAACTCAACAATTAAGCTGTAACAAGACAATAACATCAACTAAGGCATATAAGACCAATTAACGAGCAAGAAGTACAGTTAGATGCTAACAACATCAGATAAAGCATGTAAGAATAGACTAACAACGAGATACCACACATTATAACAATTCAATTAAAGGCATGAAAAACCATTAGATAATCTAAACCGGTCAGATACCACATATAGACCGTATACTCACTCGTCACCTTGGGTACACGGCTTTCATATAGCAAGATAGCACAATTAACTCAATTTCTAAGGTGTGGTTTTCCCCACACAAAGTTAGACGAGACACTTACCTCAAAGAAGACAAACCGATACTCTAAAATAAACTTCTCGGGTGAAATGACCTCTGGACGACCCAAATCTAACCAAAATAACTTCAAAGCACAAATAAAACTCATAAGAAACTATTCCAGATCATAAAGTCTCAATCTTTATCAAAATCTAAAAGTCGATTCCTAAAAGTCAACTCTTGGGCCCACACCTCGAAATCTGACAAATTTCACAAAACCCGAACACCCATTCCGATACGAGTTCAACCATACTAAAATTACAAAATTCCAATACCATTTCGTCCCTCAAATCATGATTTTTTTATTTTGAAAACTTTCTTCAAAAATCACCATTTTCCTCAACTCAAAACTCAATTTAAATGACAAAATTAAAGATAAAATCATGGAATATATTAAATTCTAGGTGAAGAACACTTACCCAGTCGATTTTCTTGAAAAAACTACGAAGAATCTCTCAAAACCAAGCTCTACAAGTCAAAATATGATAAAAATGGTCTTACCCTAGATTTTAAAATCTTATATTCTGCCCAGGTCTGAAAGCACCGGAGACGCGGAGAAAGGCTTGCGTTCGCGAAGAAGGAAAAAAAGGTTGTCCAGAAAAGAAAAAAACCCTTCGTGAATGCGAGAGAAGGGATGTGAACGCGAAGAACAAGAAAATGAGCCTACGCGAACGCGAGGTGCTGAACTCGAACGCGAAGAAGAAACATGAGGCTGTCAGAGAGTGTTTTGCGAATGCGGGTGACTAGACACGAACGCGATGAAGAGAAAAGCAAACCTTCGCGAATGCGAGAGGTTGAACGTGAATACGAAGAAGAATTACGAGGTAGTCAGCAGTAACACTTCGCGAACGCGAAAGGCACTTCGCGATCGCGGATAAGGACACCAGAAAACAGAAACAGCAATTCAAAATAGGAGGAAAAGGACTCGTTGCCCACTCGGAACACTCTAGAGGCCCCGGGACCCCCCATCTAAACACACGAACAAGTTCTACAACCTAACACGGAGTCGCTCAGGGTCTCAAATCACATCAAAAAATGTCGAAAATACAAATCGCGCCATGAATCGAACTTATGAACTTTAAAAGTTTCCAACTTCTACAACTCGTGGCGAAACCTATCAAATCAACCCAGAATGATGTCAAATTTTGCAAACAAGTCCCAATTGACATAGTGGAACTGTTCCAACTCTTAGAATCGTATTCCGACCCCGATATCACAAAGGTCAACTATTGGTCAAACCTTTCCACTTTCCAAACTTCAACTTTTCCAACGTCCCCGAAATGCTTCAGATCACCCTACGGACCTTCAACTCCAAATTTAGATGCACGCCTAAGTCCAAAATTACCATAGGAATCTGTTGAAATTATTCAAAAACCATTCCGGAGCCGTTTACCCTAAAGTCAAATTTCGGTCAACTGATTTGACTCTGAATCATCCGGTAGCTGAATTCAACCATGTACGCAAGTCGATACACATAATATGAAGTTGTTCAAGACCTTATGCTGCCGAACAGAACTTAAATTCTCAAAATGGCTGGTCGGGTCGTTACACGGAGCCTTGTTGTCGGCACTACTATCATACTCTTTGTAATTATTAGACGCTTCGTAGACATAGTATGGGTTGTATATGGGTACTGGGAAAGTCAAATGAGTTATGTTGTGTTTGAACCACTTATTCCACTTTAGTCTATGAAAATATGTGTATTTTGAGACATTAAAAAAATAAAGTAACTAATGGAAATGATTTGATATTGTATACACGGTCTCCCTATTGTCTAACTAATATGATAATGTCTTCTCTTTGCCATGAGTGAGTTTGGGTAGAAAGTATCTAACAGGCTTGCTCGGCTGGGTTCACTCGGTTGAGCACCGGTCGCGCTCCCCGAGTTTGGGATGTGACAGTTTTAGACTATTTTTAACCTTATTTATGTCTTAAGATGTGATCTTTCTTTACTCTATTTATGTTCTATCTTCATTTTCAAGAAAAATTACTATTAAAAGTAAAATAAAAAAATATAATTAATTTCGCCTTGAACTTCTAAAATAGACAATAATTTGAGACAACTATTTTTAAAAATCATGACAATAATTTGAGACCGTGGGAGTGTAGGACTAATTAATAGCAAACCTTTTACCATTTATATTAATTATTCATTACTCCGCTATTTTACTTAATTACCATATTCATTATTCTCTCTCTCTCTCTTCTCTATATTTGGTGTTATTGTAAGGTGATCTATTTTCCTTTTTGGTATTTTATTTCCAAATGACGATTTTCTTTAGCCAATTTAATTTCCAAATAATTAATTATTTATCTAACTGATTTAGGATAATTGTTAAATAATTTTTGTTTAAATCAATGTAGAGTCAAGGATATTTTATTTTTTTTCCTCCTAAGTGGGAAAGTAGTACTAGAAAATATTAACATTTTTACGAAAATAAAGTTGTATTACGTCATTTAATTTAAGTTTTAAGCGTAATTGCTCTATACTTTGTAAGTCTTTTTTTATTGATCTGTTTTCGTGTGTTGCTTTGTTTCCCTATACTTAGTAAGTCTTTTACCTCAACATATTCCATTTTTACATATTTTCTTCAAAATATTGAATTCATTACAAATTTTTAAACGAAACACAAGTTTATCTTGTTTATTTACTGTTTTTTTATAGGAAAAAAAATACAATTGTTCAATAAAAGTGCTCAAACAAGAAACACAACCCATTTTTCCTTCTTGTAAATGAAGCGGAATATACGAACAGAAAAAGATTTGATATTTTAAACAATTTACTTTTATATATATTCGAGCACATGTGATAACTAACTATTTTTTTTCCAAGTAAATTTACCCTTTCAATGATAATGAATAAGATTTGATGTGCAAAACGCCGAATTCAATTGGTGAAGTGTAACTTACTACCGTTATATTGATATTAACACATACATTTTTTTCTTTCGTATATACACCATAATACTAAAACATGCAAGCGATTAATGGAAATGGCAAGACTTGTTAATACTCTAGATCATGCGGTTCCCATTGTTATTCTAGGGTGTTTGGCTAAACTTATAAGCTAGTCAAACTGGCTTACAAGCACATTTTGGCTTATCTACGCATTTTATAAATACCCAAAGTGCTTATAAGTTAAAATCAGCTAAAAAACTATAAGTTGGGGGTGTCATAAGTTTTTTTCTTTTACTGCGAGGGAGGATTTCATTGATAATTAAGAAAGTACAGGAGGTGTTCAAGGTATGTTACTAGTGCCAATTACATCTAAGTGAATGAGGGTGGGGGGGGGGGGNACGATTGGGTGTGGTGGTGGCCCTGTGTTTAATTTTCCAAATTTAGTCAGTGCGTCCGCCGCTCTGTTGCTTTCTCTCATTGTGTGATTAATTTGTTAGATGTTGAGTTCCTGAATCATTGACCTGCAAGATGTTATGAGTTGTGAGAATCTTGGACTACCAATTTGAAGTATTTGAAGTAATATCTGTGAAACTGTTTCGACCATTAATGGATGGAGGCTTCAGTTGATAGCAATAGTAATCCCATGATACAGTGCCAGTAGTTCTGCTTGTAGGACATTTGTACTTGGTATGTGTTGCAAATCCATAAATCCATTACCCTATGGAGTCACGAAAGACTCCTCCTACTCCTCCATGCTGATTTGTTGGGTCGTAGGCCCCGTCAATGTTGAGTTTATAATGAGGTGCTTGAGGTTTAGTCCAAGATATAATTTCTCTCTTACCCTTGGTTTTGTTGCTTGGGGTATTTCTAGCAGGTTCATATAATGATTTAGAACTTGGGCGTAAGTCCGGATTGGTTCTCGGATGACCCGGGAGCGTTTCAGCGTATATTCTGGAAGTTGAAAATTTGGGAGAAGTTCACAAATTTGGATTGAAGTGTGTTTCAGTGTTATCGATGTCCGTTTGGGATTCCGAGTGTGGGAATAGCTTCGTATGGTGATTTTGGTATTGGGAGCGTGTTCGGAAGTGGAATTGGAGGTCCGTAGGTCATTTCGGGGTCATTTGGCGAAAGTTATAAAATAGAAGATTTTTTGAAAGTTTGACTGAGAGTTTGACGTTTTGATATTGGGGTCTGATTCAAATTCCGGAAGTTGGAGTAGGCCTGCAATATCGAATGTGACTTGTGTGAAAATTTTGAGGTCAATTGGACGTGATTGGATAGGTTTCGACATCGAATGTAGAAGTTTCAAGTTCTAAAGTTCATTAAGCTTGAATTGGGGTGCGATTCACGATTTTGACGTTGTTTGATGTGATTTGAGGCTTCGAGCGAGTGTGTATCATGTTTTGGGACATGTTGGTATAATTGGTTAAGGTCACGAGGGCCTCGGATGGATTTCGGAAGGTTAACGGAATGGATTTTGGACAAAGAAAGTTGCTGAAATTCTATTGCAGAAGCTGTTCACCAGAGAATTTCTGATGTGTGGAGTCGATTTTGGAAGCTCATATCTTGCAAAGCTGTTTTGATTTTGATTCTAGTTTCCATAAAGTTAAATCATTCATCATTTAGACATTTGTACAGAAAGTTATGATCGATTGAATAGGGGCTGGTAAAGTTATTTCTAGTGGACTTTTAATGACGACTTTTAGTGACGAAAATGGACTTTTAGTGACGGATGGGCAGAAACTTAAGGACCAAAAATGCTCATTTCCTTCATTTTCGTTTTGGATTTTTGGAGCACGGTTCTTGGGCGATTTTTTGGCAATTTTCACGGGAAAACATTGGGGTAAGTGTTCCTTATCCTATATTGATTATATTTCATAATTTCATACTCATTTACATCATGAATCCATGAATTTATTGAAGAAAAATCTGATTTTTAGCAAATCTTTCAAAAAAATAAAAATTTAAGATTTGAAAGCCAATCAGATATCGGAATTCGATAATTTTGCATGGTTGAACTCATATCGGAATGGGTTATCGGATTTTGTGAGTTTCGTCGGATTCCGAGACGCGGGCCCCACGGGCAATTTTTGAGTTAAATTTCGGATTTTAATCCGGAAAATTAGTAAATTCACATGAAATTAATTCCTACGATTTGTATTGAGTATTTCGAATTGTTTATGAGTAGAATTGAGGCTTTCGTACACGAACTCGCAAAGCAAAGGTTTATTGGGATCTTGAATTTGGTTGCGGAGCAAGGTAAGTCTCTTTTCTAACCTTGTAAGAGAGAATTGTCCCCATAGGTGAAATAATTAAATACGTGTTGATATTTGTGGGGGCTACGTACGTACGCACGAGGTGACGGGATCCCGTGCGTAGCTACTATTATGCTTATCTCCGGGTAGTCTAGGACCCAAAAGCATGTTTTATTTTCCATACTTGTAAGTTTATTGATGAATTTGGAAACGATTAAACCTTATCGAACTTGGTAAAATCAATCCCTTCCTTCTAGCCTTCCCCGCTCTTTGGGATAGCAGGAATACTAAAGATCGTAGAGCGTGAGTTTCGAGAGTTTTACGAACAAATGCTTTAATCGATCACTTTTCGCTAGCCTTAGTGTCACGACCCAATTTCGGAGTCGTGATGGCGCCTGTCGTGGAACCAGGCAAGCCTCCCTTTTTAACGAAGCTAAATTCAATTCCTCGTAAAGATACAATTTTAAACGAATTTGTTGATAATATTAAGAATCTGAAGTTTAAAAACAATATTTGAAAAACTAAATTTAAACCTCCAACCTCGGATCCGGTGTCACTCAGTCATGAGCTACTATAACATAAAGCAAAATAAAAGGAGAAATAGACAACATTGTCTCAAAATAAAGAACAACAGGTAGAATAAGAAAGAGAAGACGAGGTCGTGATCGCCAGCTGCTACCTCGACAACTCCAATGAAAACTCTGACAGTTGCTCAATATCCACTATTGGGTCCCGGTGTACCTGGATCTGCACACAAAGTGCAGGGTGTAACGTGAGTACACCAACTCAGAAGTAACGAGCCCAAACTATGGGTTGAGAAGTAGTGACGCACAAAACCTCAAAATTTTACAATAAACAATATACAGAATTTAGACTTGCTAACAGTTTATCAGGATGAGTAAATATGCCAAGTATGCCAGTATACTCTACATGCCATCATAAAATTATATGTATTAAACCAGTGTGGATATGCACATAGTGCTCACAACTCTCCCACAGAAGTCCACTCAGTACTATATATGGCCATCAGGCCCAGGGAAGTTACATCCCGAAATATGCATAAACACCGGTGACCGTAGTCAGTCCGTACTGAGGAAAAAGGCCAATCCAGCCCAACGGAGAAAGTCCATCTCCGGAATACAACACTCGGACAAGATTCATGCCCAGGGACGATCCATCTCTCACATAACATCCACTTCGAAAAAGATCCATGTCCAGAGAAGATTCATCCCTCACATCAATGCGCTCACTGGGGGTATAGAGACTCCGGAGGAGCCCTAGTGGCCTAAGCGCCATATCAAACCAACGAAGGCATGATTTAATATCGCTGCAGAGTGCATTCCAATCTCATAACTATCTCAATAACAGGCTCTCGGTCTCACTCAGTCATTACTCTTCAGTCTCACTCGCATGGATCACAGATGCATCCATCAGCCCGAAACAATGATAAGTATGCATATAATTAACAATACTGAGACTGAGATATGAAGTCATATGCTATAACAGGACTGAGTATATGAAATCAAATAATCACAAAATGAGATAGTAATATACGACCACTCGGGTCTCAGCATTTTTGGCGTGAAGCCTAGTATTTATACTTAACATGATTTCTAACAGGTTCACAATTACCACATTAACAGAATTACAGATATCATCAGGGAATAATCACTAAGCGGTGCCATGGGATAAGTCAGGCCACAAATACTCGGTGCACGCCCGCACGCCCGTCACTTGGCATGTGCGTCACCTCAACAATAGTCATAAATCATTTAGCTCGGGGTTTTGAACAATCAGAAACAAGTTTTGAAACGTTACTTACCTCAAAATAGGCTAAGATACTATTCCGCAGTGCCTCTGCCTCTAAATCTGGCCTCTGAGTGCTCCAAATCTCTATGAAGAACACTAATTTCCCTCTTCAAAAATTGCCCCCAAATCTCTCTGTCTGTACAAAGAATGGTGTTAAAAGGTCTAATGGTCGCAGAGGTTTTTAATTTATACTTTCTACCCAGGGGTTCCGCACCTACGGCCCATGTCTCGCACCTGCGGTCAAAACAATCGTACCTGCGACTTTTCATTAGACGCCCTAACTCCGCATCTGCGACCTCTTCCCCGGCTAGACAAGTCTCGCACCTGTGGAGCCTCCTTCCGCTCCTGCAGGCCCGCAACTGCGATGACCCATCCGCAGGTGCGGTTACACCAGCACCAGCTAATTCAGCAGCAACACAAACACTCCAAACTCCTCGTTAACCACTCAAAACCATCCCGAGCCCCTCGGCACCCCAACCAAACATACCAACACGTCATATATGATCATTCAAACTTAGTTGCACTCCCAAAACACTAAAAATAACACCAAAACACCAAAATCACATCAAATTCATGCCTAAGAACTTTGGAATTTCTAAAATCCTCCAACGATGCCGAAACTATCCAAAACAACTCTGATTGACCTGAAATTTTGCAGACATATAAAAAATGACATTACAAACTTGTTCCAACTTCCGGATTCCATTCCGACCCTGATAGCCTATTTTCCATTGCCGACCAGAAATCACCAAAAACTAACTTTCGCCAATTCAAGTCTAATTCTACACCGGTCCTCACCAAAATATTCTGAACACACTCCTAAGTCCCAAATCACCTAACAAAGCTATACGAGCCATAAAATCTACAATCCGAGGTCGTTTACTAATAAGTCAACTCTCAGTTGACTTTTCCAACTTCAAGGCTATTTTTAAATACTAAGCGATTAAACTCTCACTACAACCATTCCGATTTTAAGCCTACCAACTCTAACACATCGACCAGCCTATGACAAGGCAATAACAACAATAATAATAAAATCTCTATGGGACGACCGACCGGGTCGTTACACTTAGTGAGTGATGAGATAGCGTATGATCCGTGCACTAAGTGAGCAGCAAGAATTTTAATGAATTTCTGGAAAAGATTTAAATACTATCTTTGCGTCCATTAAAAGAGAATTTTATCACCTCCTCAGGTGATTATTTTCCTGATAAAATGTGAATTTACTGTGTGAATAGGTGTATCTATGAGTACCTGAGTCGCATGTATGATTTGCGAGCAAGGTAACTCTGTTATTTATAAATGACCATGTCGCATGATCGATTCGCGAGCGGGGTAATAGATGCATCTATGGTTCGATTTGTTCGACCCTTCGGCAGAGCACAGTTTATATAACTCGTTGATTCGAGTCGTTCGACCCTCGACATTTCTTGCGCATGATATTTGCTGAGTACTTTCTGAGATTTTTTTAACTGTTAATTAGCCTTGAATTATAAGTTGTCAACTGAAATGACGAAGATTTAAAGTTTGTAAATGTGGAAGAAGTTGTTATTTTCTATCACTATTTGTTAATTATCTATGATATCCATGCATAGTGTCATCCTTGATTTTATTAAAATTTACCTCTAGCAAGTGTCAAACTTGACCTCTCATCACTACCTCTTCGAGGTTAGGCGGGAAACTTACTGGGTACACATTATTTTCGTACTCATGTTACACTTGCTGTGCATTTTTATTGCGCAGGTACATGTATATATAGTTGCCCCGCTTAACGCGGTAATGTGGCTGACCTGGATACTTAGGAGAGCTGCTCCCCTCGAGACGACCCGCAGCCAACAGAATCTTCCTTGGATGTATTGTACTTTCTTTACTGTCCCATTTGTATTCTGGACGGTTATTGTATTTCATTTGGTTTTTCTTAGAAACTGCTCATGCACTTGTGACACCGGGCTCTGGGATGACTTTGGGATGTATTTGTCGATTGAATTATTTAAAACATCGTGGTTTACTCGGTAACTTTATTTGATATTTATATAATAAAATAAAAAGTAACAATTTTCAAAATACTAAAATAAGAATTCAATTAACCATTGAGTGTTGGCTTGCCTGACAGTGGTGTCCGGCGCCATCATGATGTTGATGGATTTTGGGTCGTGACAACGTGGTATCAGAGCACTAGGTTCCCTTAGGTCTCACGAGTCATGATCAAGTCTTGTGGATCAGTATAGAGACGTATGTACTTATCTTCGAGAGGCTACAAGGCTGTTAGGAGTACTTCACTTCTTGATTCCTTATCGTGCGGTTTGATTCCTTTGAAGCTTATGTCTACGTTTCTTCTTACTCAATCTTACGCGTCGCGAAGCGCTTGCTATAATCAAGAATTTGAGGAATTGTAATGGTACTACAGTTATGGTGTGTGAGGTTTTTCCATGCACAGTTGGTTGAGGCTATTATCGTTGCTCTACGGAAGGATACTATGTTGTTTCAGCTCGGTAGCTACACTTCTGAGAGCTTTGAGGTTATGCACAGATTTTCTATGATGCTTATGATTGGTTATCGCACGGTATTGATGTGATGGTAGGATGCTTGCCCATACGTCGGGGCAATGAAAGATTTGATAGGAGTTCTACTCAGATCATGATTCCGAGAATTCGGTATTTTATTTCCGGCGGAGGAAAGGCAATTGGACTAGAATTGTTCGAGTTTGGGTTGATAGAGTAATAAGACTTGGTGTTTTCAAGTGATATGGAATCTTCATCTGTGATGTGGTAATCATCGTCTTTGATCAAAACAAATGTGTTAAGTTCGACGGTGTTATGATCTTCTTCAGATTTGCCTTCGTGGCACGGTATTGTGAAATGGCGTCCGGGAAGCAGTTGTTAGAGATCGCGGTGTGTGGTGGTTCATGATCGGATCGGTGTTTCTAGCATCGGCAGCTCGAGAAAGATGATTTTCGGAGAGTTTTGAAGTTGTGGTGGTCTGCTGGTTTGAGTGCTACAGAGAATGATATTTATTTGAGGCAACATCTGGGCAGCATACGATGAGGAAAAACACGTGGGAAGTGCCAGGAAATGGTTAAATTTCTAGCAGGACAGATGTGAGAAGCGAAAGTCGAGTAAATACTTAAAGGGCTGAGCTTGGACAAAGTGGGAGAGTTGCAAAGTGACATATGAATTCTGTGGTAGGATGGTCACACGCCTTGAGAAAAATATGCAGGCATTTGGGGAATTCATGGTGGACAGTGACTAGGCCCGCAGATTTTTATTTAGGTGCAACATGACTTCGAGTTTGTAATGCGTTATTGGACTGTTAGCTGATGTCAATGGGGGAAGAAGGAACCTCGGTGGGTCTCAGGGTTATGTAATTGTAGCTTCAAGCTAAGTGGGAGAGCCCCATCATCTATGATTGGATTGTGTGGTTGTTTACATGCGCGGTTTCTAGTTATCTGCGTATTGGTGAGTTATTACAGCTAAGGGAAAATAACATAAGTGGTAATTTGAGCAAAGGAATTGATAGAGTGTGTTATAGCTGGCCTTATCGACTCATGTTCAGGCTTTGGAAAAATTCAGGATTTATGCTTCGTACGTAGGTGATTTACAAGGGAAGTTATTCAGTCGGGTGATTTATTAAGATGAGTTTTCATGTGCCAGCGGATCCTTGGAGTTGATTATATTCGGGACCAAGCCATAGTGGGTGACTCTCAATAACGGTCCTAGTGAATTCAAATGTTAAAATGCGGTGCCTAGGAATTTCAAGCCCGCGAATTTGCAGTGGATTATGAAAAGAGGCTCAGAACGTTCTATGATATCTTCATCTTGCAATGTAGCATTTGGAGGAATGAGAGAAAAGAACTTCCGATTCATAGAGGAATTATCGGAATGGGTGCATCAGTTGAGGAGGCGATCATACGCACAAGAAGGGTATGAGATGGTTGGTGGGATTTGAGACAGCATGGTCTCGTGGTACAAGGCCACTCGAGATGAGTGCGGATTGAGTTTGTTATGTGTTGAATGGAGTTACTGTTATTTTTGAGGCAATTAAGGATAATTAGGAGAAGTTACGTTGGTTAGACATGGTTGAACTGGCATAATGCTGGCGGTGATCAATTCCTCCAGCGTGATCAAGTTATGCATGTGCTTTGTGACGGTACGTGCGAGGTTTGACGGCCACCGTAATCGATTTTATTTGGAAGTATTCAAGTATTATGGCCTGTTATGCGTAGGCGGACCCCGGAAGGGTTATGACGGTTTACACCACTATTTGAGGATTTGTATATTCTATAGTTATGAGGATTCATTCGCGTGTTGTTGTGGTTCTCTTAGAATGAATTAAGTAAAAGGTTTCTATGTGATGAAGTGTTCACCCTATTAGTGGTTTAGGAGTTGTAATGAAATTCTTGTGTTATCACATATCGGCATATTTGGCACAGTGAGCGCTATGAAATTTGAAAGGGAGGATCAGGGTTGCGGTTCGGTGTTGGCAAGGATGTCACGAGCTCGGATGAGCAAGAAGGGGATTTGAACACATAGAGTAAGCTGGTATTGTCTTCAACGTCACCTGAGATCGGTGATTTGTGAAGGAGGCCTTGCATCCTGGTTATGGATTCTTTATTTGCTTTACAGCGTTAGTATGACCGGTGGCATGGATGTGCAGACTTGCTACCTTGTGCGAGAAGTCGTGGAAGCATATCTCACGGGAAGATTGTACAAGTGAGGCATTGTAGTCACTCGATTGATTGAAGATTTAAACCGAGTAGGAAGAATGTGTAATCTTTCTTATTTGAGAATTTATGCCTGGAGGGCGCTCGGTTCATTTGGTTGCGGAATATGGAAGTTGCTCCGGTTATGATGGTTGCTCTAGTGTGTTATGGACCCGTGAAAGATTAATAGCCTAGTACGGTGCGATCAGAATCGGCTTGAGGTATGTGGATGGATTTAAATATGAGTATGGAGCTTTATGTGAGCCAGATGTGTTCATTTCAGTATAGCGCTCCTCAGGGAGGAGTACTAGAACGTTGGACGTTATTTCGGCAGCTATCATGTAATACTATATTGTGCCATGTGAATTGTGAACGACTTGATAATTTTCTTATGCCTTGAGATTCCGCGTAGTGATAGTGTATGTGAGCAGAATGGCTCCTAAGATTCAGATCATATGTTGCAGCTCAGTTATGCTTGAGTTTTGTAGATTATGCCGCTATATGTTCTCCCCCAGGGTTGGTATTGTGACCTTAACGTTGCTTGTGATCGAAATTCGATATTTTGTAGTTATGAGAATTTTAGCTCGGTGAGTACTTTCTAATAGATTGTTATGTGTAGATCTGGTGGCAAGCCGCCACGGGTATCATGGTTGGATCGGGTTGCACGCCGCAACAGTGTGATGTTGAGTATGGTTTTATAAATCCTGTTTTTGTGAATCATGTTTCCCATTTTCTGAGGAAAGTTCATATCAGTGCATGAGTTGAGTGGTCCCTTCCAGAGTTCACTTTCCTTATGTATCACGTTCGAGTTGAGGCTTATTAGCACATCGCGACATCATATGAGATTTTGGCGGAGTCTGGGGTGGCTTATTGCTTGGGTAGCTTATACTGGGTGAGAAGAGATTAATGGATCTAGGATCAGTGCAAGTAGATCATATGAAGTGTATCAAAGATCAAATGCCATTAATTGATTCAGCATGAGGTGATGGCTCTTGTCAGGAGTATAGACTTAATGATTTGTTGTCTCGGCAGTTGGTTATGGATTTTTTTACGCACATCTTCCGACATGGTGGTATTGTAAGAGTTGGAACAAGACTTATTTTTGTCATGAGGGGCATTATGAGCATCAGATTCAGGGAATGTCGGTTATTATGATCAGAGAATGTTACTTGGGTCATGAGAATGTTACTTGGGTCATGTTCTGGTACATCGTGCGGTGATTGATACTGTGATCGTATATTGGAAACAGTCCTGGAAGATAATTCTGAGTGTTAGAATTTGTCTCTAAGGCTTATTTCGCTAAGTAAAAAAAGGAAATCTTCAGGTTTGTTCGAGCTAGTATGCTCAACTGGGTTGTGGTAGCACAGGTAGGTGCATGAGGTGTTTGAGACAACTCCAGCGTAGTTCTTGGCACGTTCGAGGACGAACGTATGTTTAAGTGGGAGAGAATGTAATGACCCGACCGATCATTTTGAGCTCTAGCGCGTCGTTCAGCGGTTTGAGGCCCTGAGTAGCTTCACTTCAGGTATTATGACTTGCATGCGTGGTCGAAATTGAATTTCGGGAAGTGCAGAGTTGAATAAGAAAGAAAATTCTCATTTCGGGAGTTTTAAGTTGGAAGAATTGACTAAAGTGTGATTTTTGAGCAAACGACCTCGGAATCAAGATTTGAAGGTTCTAGAAGGTTTTTATGATGATTTCGAACTTGAGCGTAATTCTGGATTGGGTCTCGGATGACCCGGGAGCATTTCGGCGTATATTCTGGAAGTTGGCAATTTGGGAGAAGTTCACAAATTTGGGTTGAAGTGTGTTTCAGTGTTATCGATGTTCGTTTGGGATTCCGAGTCTGAGAATAGCTTCGTATGGTGATTTTGGTATTGGGAGCGTGTTCGGAAGTGGAATTCGAGGTCCGTAGGTCATTTCGGGGTCATTTTGGCGAAAGTTATAAAATAGAAGATTTTTTGGAAGTTTGACAGAGAGTTTGACATTTTGATATCGGGGTCGGATTCCAATTCCGGAAGTTGGAGTAGGTCTGTAACATCGAATGTGACTTGTGTGCAAAATTTGAGGCCAATCGTACGTGATTTGATAGGTTTCGGCATCGAATGTAGAAGTTTCAAGTTTTAAAGTTCATTAAGCTTGAATTGGGGTGCGATTCATGATTTCGACGTTGTTTGATGTGATTTAAGGCCTCGAGCGAGTTCGTATCATAATTTGGGACATGTTGGTATAATTGGTTAAGGTCCCAAGGGCATCGGGTGGATTTCAGAAGGTTAACGGAATGGATTTCGGACAAAGAAAGTTGCTGAAATTTTGTTGCAGAAGCTGTTCACCAGAGAATTTCTGATGCGTGGAGTCGATTTTGGAAACTCATATCTTGCAATCTATAATGAATCTGAAACTTTGCATAACACAAAATTTGTATCCCTTGCGTTCTAGTTTCTATAAAGATCAACCATTCATCATTTGGATATTTGTATAGAAAGTTATGATTGACTGAACAAAGGCTGTTAAAACTGTTTTTGTAATTTCCCCAGAAATTTCTGATATGAGGAGCCTACTTTGGAAGCTTATATATCGAAACCTATAAGGAATCTGAAACTTTTCATAACATAAAAGTTGTAACCCTGTGATTCTAGTTTCCATAAAGTTAAAGCATTCATAATTTAGACATTTGTACAGAAAGTTATGATCCATTCAATAGGGGCTGATAAAGTTGTTTCTAGTGGACTTTTAGTGACAAAAATGGACTTTTAGTGACGGATCGGCAGAAACTTAAGGACCAAAAATGCTCATTTCCTTCATTTTCGTTTTGGATTTTTGGAGCACGGTTCTTGGGAGATTTTTACGGGAAAACATTGGGGTAAGTGCTCCTTATCCTATATTGATTCTATTTCATGATTTCATACTCATTTACATCATGAATACATGAATTTATTGAAGAAAAATCTGACTTTTAGCAAATCTTCCAAAAAACAAAAATTTAAGATTTGAAAGCCAATCCTATGTCGGAATTCGATAATTTTTGCAGGGTTGAACTCGTATCGGAATGGGTTGTCGGATTTTGTGAGTTTCGTCGGATTCCGAGACGCGGGCCACACTGGCGATTTTTGATTTAAATTTCGGATTTTAATCCGAAAAATTAGTAAATTCATATGAAATAATTCCTACGATTTGTATTGAGTATTTCGAATTGTTTATGACTATAATTGAGGCTTTCGGACACGAACTCGCGAAGAAAAGGTTTATTGGGATCTTGAATTTGGTTGCGGAGTGAGGTAAGTCTCCTTTCTAACCTTGTAAGAGGGAATTGTCCCCATATGTGAAATAATTAAATACGTGCTGCTATTTGTGGAGGCTACGTACGCACGAGGTGACAGGAGTCCGTGCGTAGCTACTATTATGCTTATGTCCGGGTGGTCTAGGACCCAAAAGCATGTTTTAATTGCCATACTTGTAACTTTATTGATGAATTTGGAAATGATTAAACCTTATCGAACTTGATAAATGAATTTCTGGAAAATATTTAAATACTCTCTTCGCGTCCATTAAAAGAGAATTGTATCACCTCCTTAGGTGATTATTTTCCTGATAAAATGTGAATTTATTGTGTGAATGTGTGTATCTATGAGTACCTGAGTCGCATGTATGATTCGCGAGCAGGGTAACTCGATTATTTATATGTGACCGCGTCGCATGATCGATTCGCGAGCGGGGTAATAGATGAATTTATGGTTCGAGCCGTTCGACCCTTCGGCAGTGCACAGTTTACATTTATCGTTGGTTCGAGTCGTTCGACCCTCGACATTTCTTGCGCATGATATTTGCTGAGTACTTTTAGAGATTTTTTTAACTGTTTACTGGCCTTGAATTATAAGTTTTCAACTGAAATGACGAAGATTTAAAGTTTGTAAATGTCGAAGAAGTTGTTATTTCCTATCACTATTTATTAATTATCTATGATATCCATGCTTAGTGTCACCCTTGATTCTATTAAAATTGACCTCTAGCAAGTGTCAAATTCGACCTCTCATCACTACCTCTTCGAGTTTAGGCGGGATACTTACTGGGTACACGTTATTTTCGTACTCATGCTACACTTGTTGTGTATTTTTATTGCACAGGTACATGTATATCTAGTGGCCCCGCTTGACGCAGTGATGTGGCTGATCTGGAGACTTAGGAGAGCTGCTCCCCTCGAGACGACCCGCAGCCAACAGAGTCTTCCTTGGATGTATTGTACTTTCTTTACTGTCCCATTTGTATTCTGGACGGTTATTGTATTTCATTTAGTTTTCCTTAGAAACTGCTCATGCACTTGTGACACCGGGTTCTGGGATGACTTTGTGATGTATTTGTCGATTGAATTATTTAAAACATCGTGGTTTACTCGGTAACTTTATTTGATCTTTATATAATGAAATAAAAAGTAAAGATTTTCAAAACACTAAAATAGGAATTTAATTAACCATTGAGTGTTGGCTTGCCTGACTGTGGTGTCCGGCGCCATCACGACCTTGATGGATTTTGGGTCGTGACATAGGTTGTTAGCAATCGAGTGATCAGTCCAAAGATTTATGTTTTTACCATTGGTTATGTTCCAACTAGTTCCTGAGCGACAATAATCGATGTTTTTAATCATGCTTTTCCAAATGTAGGAGCCATTAGGGCGAGTTTTTTGTTTGTATAAATAATTTTTGGAAAACTCTTACGGGTGGTCATATTTTGCTGATAGAATTGTTATCCAAGGAGAGTTATTGGGGTGAGTATAGCACCAAAGAAGGTTTGTTAGCATGGCTTTGTTTTTTTGGGATAACTTTTGTATTCCTAAGACCCATTCTGATTTTGGAATGATCATTTTATCCCAATTAATTAAGTGCAGATTGCATTTTAGATCAGTTGAGCCCCAGAGGAAGTTTCGTTGGATTTGTTCGAGTTTGTGTATTAGTTTGGGTGGCAGTAAATTAATTTGCATTGCATATGTGGGAATTGTGTTTAGCACTGATTTGATTAGGGTTGTTCTTCCTGCCAGAGTGAGGAATTATGATCTGCAACCTATTAGTTTTGAGGTAACTCAATCAATAATGTATTGGTAATCAGATGCTTTAGATTGGGTATGTGCGATTGGGACACCTAAGTATTTGCCTATGTTTGTGGTGATGGGTATATTTAAGGAGTTTGATATGATTTGGCTAAGAGAATGGTTTACGTTTGCTAAGAAGAGAAGCTTTGATTTCTGAAAATTGATTCTTTGTCCAGATATTGCACTTAATTATTGAAATATTTCAATAATTGTAGAGGTGTTAAAGGTGGTTGCTTGTGCTACGAGGATGAGGTCATCTGCAAACATGAGGTGTGAGATAGGTGGAGCATTTTTATTAAGGAGTATGGGGGTCTATCGGCAAATGTCTACGTTGTGCTCGATAATTCGGGATAATGATTCCATACATATGATGAATAGGTATGGTGATAGGAGGTCTCTTTGTCTTATACCTCTAGAAGGTTGGAAGAAGGGGGTAGGAGTACCATTAATGATTATGGATGTGGAGAAAGATGTAACACAAGACATTATAAGGTTAATCAGGGGTAGCGGAAAGCGTAAGTGTTGAAGGGAAAAACGGATAAAAGACCATTCTAATCGATCAAAAGCTTTCTCGGGGTCTATTTTTATCAACACATTCCCTTTTTTCCTTATTTTTTAAAGGAGTGAATGATTTCTTGAACAAGGATGATATTGTCAGCTACCTTACGGCCTTTTAGGAAGCTTCTTTGATTTGGATTGATTAATTTGGGAAGAAGGGTTTTAATTCTATTAACGATGATCTTTGTAATGATCTTATTGTTTTACCAAAGAATTAGACCCTTTGACTAAAGCTTATTTTTAAGATGAATACGGGTTACTGATAATCAAGATAATGGGAAAAATGAATAATAGACAATATTACAGAAATAAAAGATCGGAGTTGATTGTATTCGAGAATCAGATGCCTTTACAAGCTGTATTCCCCTACCTTATATAGGAGATTCTTATAATGTATGACTCATGCTATGATTATTCATTAATGACTAATTATGACATTAATGAGGCGTTACAAAGGATAACGGTAGTAGGGATTCAATTACATAATGTTCGAGTAATCAATTGTGGATCCTTGAATCTGCCCGTAGCTTTGTCTAGATTCATTCTGACCGTGCCTCTCTCCCGCTTTGATCAAGTTGAATTTCCCGTGGTTGATAAGTTCGTGGGTTTACTGAATCGTGCCTCTTTGTAGCGTACCTCTTCAAAGAGTTACGTCCAGCTATCGTGTTTTCCTGTGTCCACGTGACTGGCCGAGTTGTCAAAAGTTGGCTTACGTGTGAAACTCTTTTTTACCAATACAGATAGTCCCCTCACTTACCATATATTTAACGATANGCAGTCTCGAAATGACATCTTCAATTCTGACTTTTCATCATTATTTTCCTTTTTCATCATGTTTGACGGTTGTCTTCAAGTATAAATACATGTTTTCCTTTCTTTGCTTCCACGAAACACTTTTCTAATTTTGTTTTCTGTAAAGAACTTTCTCATTTGCCTTTATAAACATGTCTTCTTCAAACCAACTTCAAAGAGTAATAGACATTGAAAGCTTAGCGCCATCTTCTGCTCCGACTAGGAGTCGGAGGGGTGGTGGACTTAGAAGTCTAGGATCCACTCCTTCGAGGGGATCTTCTTCTTCTCAGATAGTACCTCCCCCTTCCTCTAGATCTCCAGTTTCCCCAAGATTTAGGGTTTCTCGATCTTTGTCTAGGGGTAGAGGCGAACACCTTCGTGAACCTGGAGTCGATAAAATTGTCCCTGCTGTGTTTGTTTTTGCTAGGGATAGTCAAGTTCTTGTAGATCAATCTTCTTCTCTTGATAGTGTAGAAGATAACCAACCCTTTAACTGAGGGTCAGATTTCCCTTGTTCGAAGGGAGTGCTTCTGGAAATCTGACTTTCCTGTCTATATTCCGAATAGTAATCAAAGAATAACGTCTTACAAGATGGGTATTCTTTTTTTTATACGTATCCTTTCACTTTAGGGTTTAGACCCCCCATTGACCCAGTTATAATCGAGTTTTGCCGTTTTTTCAATATCTGTTTAGGACAAGTCGGCCCCCTTGTGTGGCGAGTTGTCGCATGCCTTAGGAGTTTGGCTTCTTTAGCCTCGGTTCCTTTAACCTTCAACAATCTTATTCACCTCTACTCTCCTACCTTATTTCATGAAGGGATTTTTACTCTGACTGCTAGAATAAAAAGAGTGTTAGTAACCCCTAGAGATGATAAGGATATGGGTTGGTACCTCCGGTATGTTGTTGTACCCACTGCTGGTTTAGTGGGTGAAGAAAATCTTCCCTTCCCTGAGAAGTGGAATCGCGCACGTGAGTAGGATTTAGCTCACATTTACTTTTTCTTGTTTTGACTTGAGATGCTTTATTTAAAACCATGTCTCTTTATTTTTCTCCTTTCAGCAACCATGAATACTGTTGAGAATGTCTCCGTTATTCGTGATTGGGTAGAAAAACGGTTATCTGTTGCTCCTCAGAAGAAAGATCTTGGAAGTACCTTGCTGGGAGGTATGGTTGGCAAGTAAAGACCCACGGTAAGTGAAGTTTTGGTTCTTGCTTCTTTCCTTACTCGAGTCTTTTTTCTTTTGTCGTTTAACTTTTTTCTCTTTTTAATAGGATTCTCTGCTCGTGGGGTGTCTGCTTCCTCTATCCCGAAAATGTCCTTGGCTCAAGCCCAGGAAATCATTGTTGGTTCATCTTCCTCGAAGAGGAAGATTAGTGAATCTCGCTCCATAGCAGAAGAGGAAGAGGGTGCTTTAGTGCACAGGCCACGGAGAAGGAGAATGATTTTAGATGATGAGCCTACTGCCTCAACCTTGCCTCCCGTGTCTGTGATTGAGCCCCCTGTCTTTGAGGATGTTCCACATTCCCCTATTCACGGTGGTATTGATCTTGCTGCTAACGACGTCCCTTTGGCTGTTTTCTTTCCTGCTTCTTTGAGAGAAACTGTTTCGTCTATTCCTTTGGCTATCTCAACTTCTTCTGTTTCTTTGACTGTAACTTCTTCAACTCTTCAACTTTTCGTGCCTACTCCTTTGTCTGTGGCTTCTCCAGCTCCTCAACCTTCCGTGCCTATTGATGTTCCATCTGTGCCTGCTTCCATGCCTTCCGTTAGGGAAGTAGGTTCTTCCAGCAGAGAGATGCGGAAGGTGGTAATTATAGGTTCCAGCTGAGGGAAACCTTTTTAAGAAGACGGGTGAGCCTAAAGTGTGGCTCAAGCCTTTAATAGGTCCCGCTGAGAAAGCAAAGCTAGCTAGCCACGGTGCTATTACATGGGCAAATGAGGTCGTGCATACTTCTTTGAAGGTATGGTGTAAGTTATCCTCTTTCACTCTCGTATATGAAATTTACCATGTCTAACTAGTTTATTTGTAGATTAACCTCATAGGCATGGAGCTTATGAAGAGTATTTCAAACACAGACCAAGAGACAAGAGAATTACAGGTAGAAGTTGATAATTGGAAAGCACAATATGATAGCCTAAGGATTGACATGGACACTTTAGAAGAGGAGAGGAGTACCTTGAAGCGGCATATGAGACTTATGGCAGCAGAACTAGTAGTGGAGCGGGCTTCTTGCAGCCAAGCTGACAAAGACAAGAGTGTTCTGGAGTCTTCATTCGCGGAGCAGCTGTCCCGTGCCTCAGAGGAGATTAGAGACTTGAAGAACTTGCTGGGGCAGAAGGAAGAATACTCAGGCGAGCTCGTGCAATCACTCACTCGTACTCAAGAAGATCTTCGAAGGGCTTTAGACAAAGCTCAAGCTTTAGAGGAGTCGATTGTTCCATTAAGGGCCGCTCATGAAGCTGCGGAGGCGGAGAAGGACGGGCTGAGAGCTGAGCTTCAAGTGTGGGCGCAAGATTATGAAGATTTGGAAGAGGTGGTTGTTGTCGATATGAGCTGGGCATATATGAATTCTCGCCTCGACATATTGATGGAAGTGAGTCAAGAGGGTTTTGGCCTTAGTGCTGAAATAGCCAAAACTAAGGAATCCATGGAAAAGTCTCAACAAGGTCATAACCTCTCTTCACCTGATGGTGAGATTCTACTCGCTCATGCCTCTTCATCCTCAGTTGCGACCGCTCCTTCTGTCACTGAAGTCAACCCCTCTTCTTAAAAAGATCTAGTTGGTTTATCCCTTTTTTTCTTTTTCTTTGTATCAATTGGTGGTTACCCCCAACCCCATCGGGGGTAAATTTGGATTTCCTTTAAGTCCCCAAATGACAACTTAGGGGCAATGGTAAATATAAAAATCTTATACGGCTAAGTACAAGTTAATACTTAGTTTTAGCCGTTTTAATATATAAATATTAGTTCGACTTTTGTTGAGTTTCTGTTTCACTCTTTAAGTCTTTTGCATGCTTTATTTTTCGATAGTTTTACCTTCGAGTTTTGCATGTGGGATGCTTTAGACTACTCGTACCCTTTTTTATAATAGGCACGGTTATATTAAATGTGTGCCTTTTTGTAATAGGCATAGTTTATGGAAGAGGGCCCTTTATAATTTACATGAAGAAGACGTCTCAACTTCATGATATTGCAATAGAGTGATAGGAAGTTTACACATGTTTAAGAATGTTTCCAAGGAAAGTTTTTTGTTTGAACTTCCGTGACGTATTACATGTGTTTGGTTATCGTCTAAAACTCACGCTTGCAACTGTTTTTGTTTAACAGATTTAATATACTCTTGTATTTCGTAACTGTTTTTCATAGGTAACAGTTTTTCGATATTAATACAAGGAAATAACTGTTTTTCACTAGTAACAATTTTTATAAAGATTGGGGTTTTTACCCACAACTGTTTTGGAAACAGTTTTCTAATAAGTATGATGGGAAATGTTTTCTTATTCGTAATTGTTTTTATTTGATAACACTTTCTTGAAAAATACAAGGGTTCAGATCTTTCATCCATAACTGTTTTATTCGAGAACATTTTTTTGAATGAGTATATTGATGATGATCTTTTACCCCTAACTGTTTTTGTTACAACAGTTTTGAATAAGTATAAGGTTCCTTTCAACCTGAATATGTTCGAAGGTTTTTGCTTTTTGCATTAGGCTTTGTATTTGGATGGTTCTTTTGATTTCTTTCGATTCTTCTCGTGTCACTTGTCTCATTGGGTAGATGGGTCTTTAGACTCGAGCTTTTGACTTTCTGATAGTCTTCTTTTCTTTGTCTTAGTCTTCCATACTGTATAGTCCCCCAAGTGTTTGAGCTTTGAAGAATGAAATCTCGAGCACTTGATTTTTCCTTTCCTTGTGGTCCGTTTCCTGAAAAGGGAAAACATTCTGGACTCGAAGGTATATAGTTTTTTAGATGATGACTGCTTAACCCCTTTTAAAATGTCCATCATAAAGTGTAACCTTAGACCGGGAATTGTGTTATTTCCTCACGTCTTTGCAGGTCTAATATCATCGTCTGGTGATGGATGGCGTTCCAGCTTGTTGGTAGAACTCCGTCGTCCATAGCGTCCAACTCATAGGTGCCTTTTCCAGCTATCCCTCGAATTTTGCAAGGTCCTTCCCAGTTTGGATTTAGCTTTCCTGCACCTGTTTCTTTTGTTAATTGAAAAACCTTTTTTAGGACGAAGTCCCCAATTTTAAAGTACCTGAGATGAGCTTTACGGTTGTAATAACGCTCTATGATTTGTTTTTGAGTTGCCATCTGTATCAATGTTGCTTCTCTCTGTGGTTCGAGCAGGTCCAGGTTAGTCCTTAATTTGTCATTGTTTTCACCTTCCATGGTTGTCGAGAACCTTATACTTGTTTCGCCAATCTCTATAGGTATTAAGTCTTTTGAGCCATAAACAAGTGCGAACGGAGTTTCTCCCATGGCTATTTTTGAAGTCGTTCTGTATGCCCATTGTACCGCTGGTAACTCATCAGGCCATTTTCCTTTGGCTTTATCCAGCCATTTTTTTAGATTGTTGATGATGACCTTATTTGTTGACTCAGCTTGACCATTAGCCACGAGGTGATAAGGCGTTGAGGTGATCCGCTTGATTTGCCAACTTTCGAAGAATCCTGTGATTTGCAAGCCTATGAATTGTGGGCCATTATCACACACGATCTCCTTTGGTATTCCAAAGCGGCATATTATGTTTCACCATAAGAAACTTTTAACTTCATTTTCTCGAATTTGTTTGAACGCTTCTGCCTCTACCATTTTGTAAAATAGTCGGTTAGTACGAGTAAAAATCGTACCTATCCTTTAGTTTTCGGAAGAGGTCCTACTATGTCCATACCCCCTATTTCATGAAAGTCCATGGGGATATTATTGGATGTAATAATTCCGTTGGTAGATGCATGTTATTGGCAAACCTTTGGCATCTGTCACATTTGGATACGAAATTCTCGGCTTTTTCTTCCATCTTAGGCCAATAGTATCCGTCTCTGGTTAGTATTTTCACTAAGGATCTAGCCCCTGAGTGATTTCCACAGTGTCTTTCGTGGACTTCTTTCATCACAAATTCCATTTGGTTAGGTCCAAGGCATTTAGCTAGGGTTCCCCCGAACATCTTGCGATAAAGTAAGTTGCGAATAAGGCAGTACCGTGCAGCTTTGCGGCATAGTTCTTGAGCCGCTTTCCTGTCTTCAGATACGGTGCCATTCTGCAAAAAATTAAGAATTTTGTTTCTCCAGTCCCAGGTTAGGTTGTTGAAAGTTACCTCATTCCTTTCCTGGTTTATTATTGAGTGAAATAGTTGAACGACAATTGTATTGTCTTTGTTCATTACTTCCGTGACTGCTGCGAGGTTAGCTAATGCATCTGCCTTTGCATTTTCTTCTCTAGTTATTTGCACTACCTTCCATGTTTTGAATTGTCTCACGAGCTCCCGTTCTCTTTCAAGATACTGTTGCATTCTAGTCTCTCGAGCAATGTAAGTCCCCTGTATCTGATTTACTACTAGTTGGGAACCGCTGTTGATCACAATTTTCTCGATTGAGAGCTCCCGTGCAAGTTCAAGCCCTGCAATAACAGCTTCGTACTCAGCTTCATTGTTAGTGATATGATAACACTTTATAGCTTGCCGTGTCTTTTCACCCGTGGGTGATATCAAGACTATGCCTAAGTTAGCGCCTTTTATATTTGAAGAACCATCGGTGAACAAGGTCAACAGGCCTGGATTAACACTGTTAAAGAGTTGTAACTCTTTTTCTACTTTAGATACAATTACATTACTAAAGTCAGCAACAAAATCAGGTAGTATTTGAGAGTTAATTACAGTCCTAGGCTGATAAGTAATCTCATGCTCACTTAATTCTATGGCCCATTTGGCTAATCTTCCTGAATATTCTTGTTTATGCATAATCTTTCGTAAAGGATATGAGGTCACAACAGTGATTGGGTGGCATTGAAAATAGGATCGTAATTTTCTAGATGCCATTATTAAAGCCAAAGCTAACTTGTCCAGATGTAGATATCTAGTCTCAGCATCTAGCAAAGTTTTACTTACATAATAGATAGGTGATTGTTTACCTTTTTCTTCTCTTACCAATACTACACTTACACCAATTTCTAAGACAGCCAGGTAGATGTACAATCTTTCCCCTTCTTTTGTCTTTGAAAGCAGTGGTGGTTTTGATAGATAATTCTTCAGGTTCTTGAGGGCTTGCTGACATTCTTCAGTCCGTTCGAACTGATTCTATTTTTTGAGAACTGAGAAGAATTTAAAACTTTTTTCGGAAGATCTAGAAATAAACCTCCCCAAAGCTGTTATTCTTCCTGTCAGTCTTTGAACCTCCTTTTTATTTGTTAAAACATCAGGTATTTCCTCTATGGCTTTAATTTGAGCGGGATTTACCTCTATTCCTCTGTTTGATACAAGGAAACCCAAAAATTTACCTGATTGCACTCCAAAAGCGCATTTCTCTGGATTCAAATTTATATTATACCTACGTAAAATATCAAAAGCAGTAGATAGGTGCTGGAAATGGTCTTGTGCTTCTGTTCATTTTACCAACATGTCATCGATGTACACCTCCATCATTTTTCCCAGATGTTCACATCTTGGTCACTAGCCTTTGATAGGTGGCTCCAGCATTTTTTAGGCCAAAAGGCATGACTTTATAACAATAAGTTCCCCTATTCGTGATAAATGAGGTTTTTTCCTCATCTAAAGGATCCATTTTAATCTAATTATAACCAGAATATGCATCTAGAAAGCTTAATTTCATGACCTGCGGTACATCAATCATTTGATCTATATGAGGCAATGGGAATGAATCTTTGGGGCATGCTTTGTTTAAATCAGTATAATCTACGCATACTCTCCACTTGCCATTCTTTTTAGGTACTACCACGGTGTTTGCCAACCAGTTAGGATACGTTACCTCTCATATCCAACCAATCTTCAAGAGTTTATGTACCTCTTCATCGATCACTTGATTCTTGAATGGTCCTTGCTTTCTTTTCTTCTTCTTAACAGGTACGAAGGATAGATCTTCATTTAGTTTATGAGTCATCACTTCTGGTGGGATGCCTGTCATATCTGAGTGGGACCATGCAAAATAGTCTGCATTAGCCTTTAAATAATCAATTAGCTTACCTCTTCGATTGAGGCTTAGCCTCGTGCCTATATACACTTTTTGCTCAGGTTTTGTTCAGATAACGGAACAGCTTCGAGCTCCTCCGTAGTTGTTTTGATGTGCTCATCTTCCTCCCATTCATGAATGACATCCGGTCTGGAATCCGCATCTGTGTGGTATAGTACACCTTCTGTGGTAACTTGACTCTTCTTCTCGTAAGTATTTTCTTTCGTGCTTGTTTAAACAATAATATCTTCCCTACCTATTTGGGCAGTAATTTTTTTATGTCTTTTTGGGAGGTGTTACCTGTTTGGGAGATTTCCTTATCTCGTAATTCTTCCACCTCTATTTTCTTGTTGTAGTGTACCACAGATTTTATAGTTTTTGCGGTCTGCTGATCTTCTTTGATTTGTTGAATCCCCCATTCAAAGGGAAATTTAATTACCTGATGCAACGTGGAGGGTATCGCTTTCATGTCGTAGATCCATGGACTTCCAATGATCACGTTATAAGCCATGTGAGTATCGATGACTTGGAACCTAGCTCTTTTGATCACCCCCTCAGCATAATTGTTAAGCTCAATTTCTCCTTTTGTTATAACCGTAGAGTTATCAAAATCGGATATGGCTCATGCTTTTGAGATTACTTGATTCCCCAGTAGCATTTCCTCCACGACTCTTAGCAAAATGATATTGACTTAACTGCCTGGATCAATCAACACTCTTTTCACGTTGGTGTCATGAATAAGTAGAGATATTACCAGAGCATCGTTGTGCGGAAGCATTAATCCGCTGCTATCTGCATCATCAAAGGTTATATTGTCTTCTCCACGAGAACGTTTCCCGTGTGTAATCGTGAACTTTGTGGTTGTTTTGAAAATCACTGTGTTTACTTCTTCATCCCCGTGTATTACGTTAACAGTTCGTTTTGGAGAAGGAGGCTTTGGGGGATCCTACCTGTTCCTCATATATGCATGTTTACCTTTATCACTAAACAATTCTATCAAATAGCGTTGTTTTAACAAATTTTCTACTTCACCTTGTAAAAATCTGCAATCCGTAGTTTTGTGCCCATGATCGTTGTGAAATTCACACCAGTGATCTGGGTTTCTTCTACTTGGATTTGACCGCATCTCTTTGGGCCACTTAACCTTGTCTCCCATGTTCCTCAATATTGAGACAAGTTCAGTAGTACTTACATTAAAGGTATGATCCCCAATTTGAGTACTACCTCTAGGTCGTTCATCTCGATCTTTTCTGGATCTAGAAGAGGATGAGATTACATCTCTTCCTTGTAGTCTATAGTCCGACCTAGTGTTTTCAAACCTGAGGCGGATATCGCGTCCCGAGGGTCCTAAGTAAGGATCGTACCTATTTTTACCTGATCTTCTATCTGATTCAGGACGTCTGGATCTGGAATGATGTTCATCTCTCGAACGAGCAATGATATCTTCTTCTATTCTGAGTTTAGTGTTGTACCTGTTATATACATCGTTCCATGTTGTGGCGGGGAATTCTCTTAGATTCTCCTTAAGTCGCCCGGTGGCTTCTGAGCTTTTATCGTTCAAGTTACTTGTAAATGCCATGTCTGTCCAATTATCAGGCACCCTGGGTAACTGCATTCTTTCTCGTTGAAACCTATCTACAAACTCACGGAGTAGTTCCGTGTCTCCTTGTTTTATTTTGAATATG
This sequence comes from Nicotiana paniculata, assembly GCA_005239505.1. Lineage (NCBI taxonomy): Eukaryota > Viridiplantae > Streptophyta > Magnoliopsida > Solanales > Solanaceae > Nicotiana > Nicotiana paniculata. The sequence continues at coordinate 60,911 of ML331671.1, forward strand.
TCTTCCATTCTCTTCTCAACTTTTTGTGCACCAGAGTGTGCTTTTATAAATGAATCTGCAAGCTTAGCAAAAGAGTCAATAGAATTTTCAGGGAGAAGAGAATACCAGGTTAGAGCCCCTTTGGTAAGTGTTTCCCCAATTTTTTTGACAAGAACTGATTCAATCTCTTGTTTTGTTAAGTCGTTGCCTTTTACTCCAGTTGTGAAAGCAGTCACATGGTCGCGTGGGTTAGTTGTTCCACCATATTTGGGAACCCCAGGAATTTTAAACTTCTTGGGTATAGGCAAAGGTGCCGCACTTGGCTTCCACGGTTGTTGAGAATATCTATCAACATCGATGCCTTTGATGACAGGTGGTACACTAGGAATTTGTTCGATGCGATCGTTCTACTCCTTCATCTGTTTCTGCATGGTTACCAGTAAATTTTGTAAGTTATTAGATATACCTGGTCTCGTTTCGAGAGATTCATTAGGAGTATCTCCTCTTCCTGAGTTTGCCAACCCAGATTGAGGATTTTCCATGGTGATGGTGTTATTGGGGGGTAGCGTTGGCGGTGTAGGCAACGCTGCTGGTAATCCTCTCGCAAATTCTTGCAAAGCTTGGCTCACATACTCTGCAATCCTTTGCTTTACATGATCTTGTTCCACAGTTTGATCATTATTACCATGGTTGTTATTGGATATTTATGGGGATTGTTCCCTCGAACCACGTGGGGTTCCTGAAGGTGATGGAATCGGGGTTCCACTTCTTTGCTGGTTGTTGTCGTTGGGGTTTGACATAATTCAAAGGATATCACTTGGAAAGTAAACAAAGATTATCAGTTTCCCGGTAACGGAACCAATTTGTTTAACCAAAGAATTAGACCCTTTGACTAAAGCTTATTTTTAAGATGAATACGGGTTAATAATAATCAAGATAATGGGAAAAATGAATAATAGACAATATTACAGAAATAAAAGATCGAAGTCGATTGTATTCGAGAATCAGATGCCTTTACAAGTTGTATTCCCCTCCCTTATATAGGATATTCTTATAACGTACGACTCCTGCTATGTTTAATCATTAATGACTAATTATGACATTAATGAGGCGTTACAAAGGATAGGTAGTAGGGATTCAGTTACATAACGTTCGAGTAATCAATTGTGGATCCTTGAATCTGCCCGTAGCTTTGTCTAGATTCATTTTGACCGTGCCTCTCTCCCATTTTTATCAAGTTGAATTTCATGTGGCTGATAAGTTCGTGGGTTTACTAAACCGTACCTCTTTGTACCGTACCTCTTCAAAGAGTTACATCCAGCTGTCGTGTTTTCCTGTGTCCACGTGACTGGATGAGTTGTCAAAAATTGGCTTACGTGTGAAACTCTTTTTTACCAATACATTTATATATTGTATTGCATAGGCCAATTGGTCTGTATTGGTGTATGGATTATGTAAAGTTGGTCTTAAGAATTAGTATTATATTAATTTTATTAATTTCAAGAGGAATTATGGATGTATGGAAGGCTTGTTAGCAGGTCTGGATTACAGCTTGCTTTGTTCTAGACCAGAATATTTGGACGAAAATTAGGTGTAGGCCATCCGGCCCAGGAGCTTTGAGTTGTTTGAATGAGTTAACTAAATTTATGATCTCTGAAGTAGTTAGGGGTCTTTGCAGTGCTTGGATATCATCATTTGTAAGTGAGTTTGAGAAGGTATGTATAAATTCGTTTTGGCATTGTGTTAGTTGGGTAGTAAAGAGGTTTTGGTAGTAACTTAAGATTGTATCGCGAATACTCTGGATGTCAAAAGTCCAATTTCCTAGTAAGTCATGGAAACTAAGAATTCTATTTTGTCTATGTTTTATTATTGTTGAGAGGTGGAAGTAGGACGTATTTGCATCTCCGTCATTTAGCCATTGGACGCGAGATTTCAATTTCCAGTATTCTTCCTCTATTCGAAGTAAGTTGTTAAAGTCAGTGATTAGTTGATTTTCAAGATTCTATTTTCTGTTTGCATATTTTGAAGTCCTTTTAACCGGGAAATTAGTATAATTTTTTTTAAAATATATTCCCAAAAGTGTGAATGTTCCATTCTTTAACTAGGTCAGTGAAATTGTTTAGCCCTTTCGAGTAATCCTGTTCTTCTAGCCAAGTGTTTTCTACAACATGTTGTAATTGGGAGTGTTGTAGCCAAATTGTTTCAAATTTGAAAGTTGGGGTGGGTTTGGAATAAGGTTTTATTAAATTTAGGATTAGAGGGCAGTGATCAGAGTGTGTACATGCTAGATGCTTAACAGTTGAGTCTTGGAATAATTCTATCCATTTAGTGTTGCCATAGAATTTGTCCAGTCTTTCCATGATAATAGTATTGGGATGGCTTTTGTTGTTGTTAAAATTAGGCTTATTTGTCCAGGTGAATCTAGGACCTGAGAGTCCTAGGTCCACCATTTTAATATTGCTAAAATATTTATTAAATGTGGAGGATTTTTTTAAGTTAATAGGTGCCCCACCAAATTTTTCATTGAAAGTGGAGACTTCATTAAAGTCACCACATAGGAGCCATGCACAGTTATAGTGTTCATGCACTGATTGAGGATTGCTCTAAAGTATTTTTCTTTCAGTAAAATTATTACTAGCATAAACTAAGGATATTAACATGAAGGTGATTTATTTACCTGGACAGTGGCGTGTATATCTTGACTTGTGATTACTACTAGGTTGATGACCAATTCATGGGCTCGCCGTAGAATTTCTATTCTACCTTACTGTCCTTGTGCTGCAAACTGGATTAAGTTCGTGTAGTTGAATTCCATGAGTAGGGCGTTGTGATCAGCCATTCTTTTTCTGTGAGGCAGAGGATAGAGGGGATGTTCCATGAGATTAAAAATCTTAGGTTCCGACGGAATTCTAGATTGTGAGCTCCCCGGCAATTCCATAACATTATTTTCATTAAACTTTCATGTTGTGGGGTGCTCTCTTCTGGAGCTCGTGGTAATTCCAAGTACATTAGCAAGTGAGGGGATTGTATAGGGCTACTGGTAGTTATTTGTCTTGTGGGATTGGGATCGCAAGCAAGAGAAATCTCACTTCTAATGAGAAGGGGTTTAGACATGAATTTAATAATTTTTTCAGGAGTTTTGGTGGGATGAGTTAGGTATATTTTTTCTATATTTCCTAGCATGGAGGTCATCAGAAGGTCTTTCAGGATCAATAATTTTATGAAGGTCTTCGGTAGGTCGTTGTTTTCTTTTGCTTAATGGTGGTTTTCCTGGTGTGATGAATGAGGTGGTGAGATGGAGTTGTGGTTGGTATTTGGATGTTGTTTCAAATGTTGTATTTGTACTGATAGAGGGAAGGGGTGTTAGGACAACACTGGTTGATGGGGTTGATGGGGTTGATGGGTATGAGTAAATCATGTCTAGTAGTTGTTCTGTGGGGGTGTATTCCAATAGGGAGGGAGGTGAGGTTTTGTACTTTATCTTGTTGATATTGGTTGAGAGGGTCCTACATTTTCCAAAGAGAGATATCATGTTGGTAGGTTGGGTGTAAGACCTGTTCTTGTTGTGTTTGGTGTGAAATTCCTTCCTAAATTGAGAAGGTTATCCCCTCTAAAGTTTCTTGAAGATCTCTTAGTGGTTGATGGTTCTTGGGTGGTGTTTGTTGTGATGAGAGGGGTGAGGGTTAGTTCGTGAGTGGCTGGATAGGAGGGAGTGGTGGCCATTGCTTTGCATGGGAAGGATGGTGATAGATGGTTTTGAGATGTGGGAGGAGGAGGAGGTAGAGGTTGGTGGGGCCATTTTTGATGAGTCTCCTTTGGAGTCAATTCATTGAGGGGGTGTGGTGTCGAATTGCCTGGTGAGGCGGTGTTAAGATTTGTGGATGTAATGGATGTAATTTCAGTAGTTGGTTGAAGGAGTTGGCTGTTGTTATTGTGTGTAAAATTTGTGTGAACTTCTTGTTATGGTTGAACGTGTGGTATTATTGGTGAAATATTATTGGAACAAATATTGGGTGGGGGTTCTTTAGGTGGTGATGATTGTGAGGCAGTGGGATGTGTTGGGTGAGGTGAGGAGTGGAAAAAGGTTTTGCCGTTTGGTGAAATAGGAGATGTGTTAAATTTGAGAGTTGTTTGCCTGGGCATCATTGCTTCACTAGTGTCTTTTGAATTTTGTGAGTATAGTTCATGCATGTCTGAGTCCAGTTTTAGGGTAGTAGGTTCATAATGATTGTTTTATTTTGTTGGTTTCTTGGTGTTGTTTTGTTTTGGATGTATATGTTTGGAATTTTCTTTTAGTAGTAGTGTGGCGTGTTCGGGCGGAGGATTGTGTTGGTTACAGCTAGTATGTAATGGGAAATCATTTTGGATCGGTGTAGGTAGTGGAATCACTGATTTCAGACTAGTAGGAAATTTTTGTTTTGTTTGAATTGGTGGTAATGTGGGTAGGGGATCTTTCTCTTTTACTTGATTATTTTCTTGTGAATCATTGATAGTAGAGGAATCATGGGTGGTAGTGTATGATTGTTGGTAAGTTTTGATTATTTCTTGTTGGTAATTATTTTTGTTTGTATCCGTTTGGATAGTGTTTTCCTAGTTAGGGAGTGTAGGGGGTGAATGATTTTTGTGTAGCGTTTTACTTAGGTCTACTGTGGGCGTGGGTGTTGTTATTTGAAATGGTAATGATGGAGATGATGATTGAGTTGAGGTAGGGTTGATTGGGGTGGTTATAGGTGGTATAGGGTTAGTTTCCATGGTATTTGTATTCGTGGGGTGTGGGTCCGATGTGTATTGTTGTGTATGAAATGTGAAATGGTTGTGGAGTGGTATATTATTGGTTTGATCTGTAACTATGTGGGGGCCAGGCGGGATATTGGGTTCAGCTTGAGTGGTATTGGGGGTATCATAAGTTGGTCACCCCCAACTTATGGCTTTTTAGCTTATAAGCACTTTTATTTTGACCAAGGCTTTTACTAGTTTAACCTTAATAATATTTTCTAATCCACAAAATATTTTTCCAAAATAAATTTTTTAACTTTCTTCTCATTCCATATTCGTTGTTCATATTTTTCTTTACAAAGAAACTTTTTAATTTATGATCTTTTGTAAAGTTTTTAAAGATATTTTAGTCATTTTATGTGATGATCCAAAAAGTCATCTCTCATTTTTATAAGTCAAACTATGTTTCGAGGCCTTAAAAATCTCCTTTTGTCTCACCTCGTTTTGCGTATGAAGTCCGGGCGTATATCCGGAAAACTTTTATATGAAAAACTGAGAAAATGCTAATTATGCCTTTAAAATTAAATTTAAGTTGACTTCATTTAATATTTTGGGTAGACGGAACCGGAACTGTGATTTGACGGTCCTGAAGGGTCCGTAGGAAAATATGGGACTTAGGCGTATGCCCGGAATTGAATTCTGAGGTCCAAAGCCCGATAAATGAATTTTTGAAAGAAATTATTTTATTGAAATTATAAGAGTTTTTGAAAATTTAATTATATTTGAAATTGATGGTATCGGGCCCGTATTTTGGTTTCGGAGCCCGGTACAGGTTTAATATAGTATTTGAGTGATGCCAGTAAAATTTGGTAAGAAACGGAGGTCATTTGACGTGGTCCAGACCCGTAGTTATGAAATTTGAAACTTTGAAAGTTCTTGAGATTTTCCTTTGATTTTTATGCTAAATTCGTTGTTTAAGATGTTATTTTGGCGATTTGATCGCACGAATAAGTCCATAGGATGTTTTTGGGGTTGTGTGCATGTTTGGTTTGGAGCCCCGAGGGCTCAAGTGAGTTTCATATAGGTATCGGGGTTTTTCGGACATAGGAAATCTAGTGTAAGTTTGTTTTATCTGGTGTGTGCATTTTTATACTGTGCAACGCGTGGTAACCACGCGCATGCGAAGAGAAAACGGGGTTGGGGCTGGGTTGTACTATGCGAACGCATAGCTTTAGGAGGGATGGTCAGGTAATTTGGGGAAAGGCCTATGCGAACGCGAACCCTCTCACGCGAACACATAGCTTTAGGAGGGTTGGTCAGGGAATTTGGGGAAAGGCCTATGCGAACGCGACCCCTCTCACGTGAACGCGAAGGCATGGCTGGGCTAAGTCTCCACGAACGCATGGCCCTTCCCGCGAATGCATAAGTCCTTAGAAGGCAGTTCTTCGTGAACGCGTCAGTGCTCACGCGAACGCACTGAGTACTGTCGCCCATCACTTAAAACAGTAGAAAAATGGGTTTTCAACATAATTTCACAACTCTTTCATTGAAACTCGACCTTCGGCGATTTTTGAAGAAGTACTTCATCACCAAATCATAGGTTTGTGTTCTTAACCTCATTTCCTTCAATTTCCATCAACAGCCATTAGATTTTTAGGCCAAAATCTTGTTCTTGAAGGGTAGAAAATTAGGTATTTTAGGAGAATTAGGGATTTTATAAATTTGGGAATTTAGACCTCGATTTGGGGTCGGATTTCAAAGCTAATTATATATTCGGGCCCGTGGGTGTATGGGTGATCAGGTTTTGGTCCGAACCTCGTGTTTTGACCAAGCAGGCCCGGGGTCGATTTTTGACTTTTTGGGAAGAATGATAGTAAACTCATAATTAAGCATTGGGGGTGAATTATTTAGCGTTTATTGATATTGTTAAGCTAATTATGTCTAGATACAATCGAATTGGAGGAGAATTCTAAAGGGAAAGTGGTAATTGAGGCTTGAGTTTGGTCGTGAAATTCGAGGTAAGTGTTTGGCTTAACCTTAGCTTGAGGGAATAGGTATTGTGTCGTATTTTCTACGTGTTAGTATAATGTGAAACATATAGGTGTGATGACGAGTAACTATACGTTGGTGCCAAGCATGCCGTGAGTCGAATATTGTGATTTATGTTATTTTTCATTAAGCATTACTTGAGTTTAATTTTACAATTATCTATGTTGGTGGTGTTTATTTGGTATTGATCATTGTTGAGTATTAGCTCGAGTTGAGAATTACTACGTGAAATTGAGTAACTAGGTGAGATTGTCATAGTTGTTTCCCTTGTCGGGATGATATTGATTCTAATGTTGACTCCCTTGACGGGACGTTATGACTTTATTATTGTTGTTTGTATTGTTGATTTCCTTGCCGGATTGTTGTTATTGATTTGTTTGGGTGAGTAAGAGTGTAAAGCACGAAGGGTGATGCCATGCATTCTATTTATTATTTGGTGAGGAGGAGAGTAAAATCACGAAGGGTGATGTCGTGCATTCTATTTATTATTTGGATGAGGATGAGAGTAATAGCACGAAGGATGATGTTGTGCCATATTATGATATTAAAAGCATGAAGGGTGATGCCGTGCCGTTTCTATTGATTTATTCAGAGGATGAGAGCAAAAGCACGAAGGGTGATGTCATGCATTCTATTTATTATTTGGTGAGGATGAGAGTAAAATCACGAAGGGTGATGTCGTGCACTTGTTTTTGTGATGTTATTTTTGTTGTTTAAATTGATATTTAATTTGTTGCTTTACTTCTTATTTCCATTATTTGATAGTTCCTCCCCTCAGTATGTTCCCCTTTCCTTGTATTTAGCTGCTTAATTCTTGTTGTTATTATTTTCTCCGTATATGATTAAACTGCATAGGTTTAGTTGGTTGTCATGTCCTAGCCTCGTCATTACATCGCCGAGGTTAGGCTCGACACTTACTCAGTACATGGGGTCGGTTGTACTGATGCTACACTCTGCACTTTTGTGCAGATCCCGGTACAGGACCCTACGGATCTTAGAGTGAGGAGGCTGCCTTCAGTCCTTGGCGTCCCCTCCTACTTTGTCACGACCCAAAATCTATTAAGGTCGTGATGGCGCCGGACACCATCGTCAGGCAAGCCAAACATTAATTAGTTGAAATAAATTCCTGTTTTAACATTTTGGAAACCATTACCTTTAACTTATTACGTAATAACTAAAGAAAAATCCGTTAAGTAAATACGACAATTTAATATTATATTTTTATAAAATACATCACATACACATCCCAGAACCCGGTGACACAAGTACATGAGAAAATTCTAAGAATTTAACAAATACTACAAAGCTTGTCCGGAATACAAATTGGACAAGGAATTTAAAATGAAAATAAATACAATATGAGGGAGACTCTGTCAGTTGCGGATCGCCTCTGGATGATGCAGCTCGCCTAAGTCTCCAAACCAGCCACTTCGCTATGAAAGTACATGTGCAATAAAAATGCACAGCAAGTGTAGCATGAGTACGAAAACAACGTGTACTCAGTAAGTATCCCGCCTAACCTCGAGAGTAGTGACGAGAGGTCGATTTAGACACTTGATAGAAGTCAATTTAGTATAATCAAGTGAGACACTAAGTATGAATGTCATAGGCAATTTATTAAATCAGGAATAAATAATATCAACCCTTCCACATTTAACACTTTAAATCTTCGTCATTTCAATAACAATAATCGAACATGGATGATTTAATCAAATAAAAAATAATCAACGGGAAAGAACAACTTCTTCCAAAATGTTAATAACTTTAAATCTCTGTCATTTCAGTCGACAACTTAAAATTTCCAGGCCAGTAATCAGGTAAAATCACAGCAAATACGCAGTAAGTATCATGATAAAGAAATGCCGAGGAACGTATGGCGCGGACCAACAATAATAAATTGTGCAATGCCAAGGGTCGAACGGCTCGAGCCATAGATGCATCTATCTGCCCCGCTCGCGAATCGATCATGCGACGCGGTTATACATAAATACAGGGTTATCCTGCTCGCGAATCATACATGCAACTCAGGCACTCATAGATACACATATTCACACAATAAGTTCACATTTTTATCAAGAAAGCAGTTACCCAGGAAAGTGATAAAATGCTTCTTAAAGGAACACGAAAAATAGCATTTAAATCTCTGTTTTGAAACTCATTTGCCAAGTTTAATAATATTCAATACTATAACCTTGTCAAGTATACAATTATCCACGGAGGAAATCAAGTCTCTTTCTAAATGATTAAGAAAGGTACACTCTAGCCTTCTTAGGAAATAAATTACCAATTTCGATCATATTAGCGGTCTAATAATACTAGCAAGATCACAATTACAACAGTAAGGCATGCTTGTGGGTCCTAGACTACCCGGACATAAGCATATTAGTAGCTATGCACAGAGTCTCGTCACCTCGTGTGTACGTAGCCCCCGAAGATAATAGCACATATTTAATTAGTTCACCTAGGGGGACAATTCCCCCTCACAAAATTAGAAAGGAGACTTACCTCGCTCTGAAATTCCATAACCGGCTTCCAAGCCCTTCCGACGACTCCAATGGACGCACAACGCCCCAAAACTATCCAAATAAAGACAAACCAAAGAAAATATACTCTAATATTTGCAACAATTCAATTTATATAATTTTCCAACTCCGCTCAGTGAATTGACCAAAATGCCCTCGGGCTCACGTGCCCGGATTCCGAAATTTCTCGAAGATATAACCTACCCATGTCCTTACTAGCTCAAATCTACAATTTACTCAAATATTCATGCTCAATTCGTGGTAGAAATCCAA
>ML331672.1:0-22252 GCA_005239505.1 Nicotiana paniculata
AGTCGAACTAACATTAATATATTAAAACAACTAAAACTAAGTATTAACTTATACTTAGCCGTAGAAAATTTTTATATACATTGTGGTGCCCCTAAATTGTCATTTGGGGACTTTAAAGAAATCCAAATTTACCCCCGATGGGACTGGGGGTAACCACCAATTGATAAAAAGAAAACCAACTAAATTTTTTAAAGAGAGGGTTGACTTCACTGGCAGAAAGAGCAGGAGCAACTAGGGATGAAGAGGCATGAGCGGCTGGAATCTCACCATCAGGTGAAGAGAGGTTATGACCTTGTTGAGCCTTCTCCATGGCTTCCTTAGTTTTATCTATTTCAGCACTAAGGTTAAAACCCTTTTGACTCATTTCCATCAATATGTCAAGGCGAGAATTCATGTACGCCCAGCTCACATCGACATCAGCCACCTCTTCCAGATATTCATAATCCTTTGCCCATACTTGAAGCTCAGCTCTCAATCCGTCCTTCTCCGCTTCCGCAGCTTCATGGGCAACCCTTAACGGTACAATCGACTGCTCTAAAGTTTGAGCTTTGTCTAAAGCCTTACAAAGGTCTTCTTGAGTACGAGTGAGTGATTGCACGAGATCGCCTGAGTATTCCTCCTTCTACCCCAACAAGTTTTTCAAGTCTCTAATATCCTCTAAGGCACGGGACAGCTGCTCAGTGAACGAAGACTCCAGAACACTCTTGTCTTTATCAGCCTGGCTGGAAGAAGCCTTCTCTATTGCCAGTTCTGCTGCCATGAGTCTCATCTGCCGTTTCAAGGTACTCCTTTCCTCTTCTAAAGCATCCATGTCAATCCTTAGGCTATCATACTGTGCTTTCCAATTATCAACATCGGCCTGCAACTCTTTTGTCTCTTGGTCCGTGTTTGAAATCCTCTTCATAAGCTCCATGCCTATAAGGTTAATCTACAAGAAATAAACCAGTCAGATATGGTAAATTTCATATACGAAAATGAAAGAGGATAACTTGCATTATACCTTCAAAGAAGTATGCACGACCTCATTGGCCCATGTAAGAGCACCGTGGCTGGCTAGCTTGGCTTTCTCAGAGGGACCTATCAAAGGCTTGAGCCACACTTCGGGCTCACCCGTTTTCATGAAAAGTTTCCCCTCAGCTGGAACCTCTATTACCACCTGCCGCATCTCTCTGCTGGAAGACCCTACTTCCCTAACGGAAGGCATGGAAGCAGGCAGAGATGGAACAATAACATGCACGGAGGGTTGAGGAGCTGGAAAAGCCACGGGCAAAGCAGCAGACACGGAGGGTTGAAGAGTCGAGGAAGTTACGGGCAAAGCAACAGACGAGATAGATTCTCTCAAAGAAGCAGGAAAGACAGCAGCCAAAGGGACATCGTCAGGAGCAAGATCAACACCCTCATGAATAGGGGAATGTGAAACATCATCAAGGACAGGGGGCTCAATCACAGATACGGAAGGCAAGGTTAAGGCTGTAAGCTCATCATCTGAAACCACCCGCCTTCTCTGTGGCATGTGCACTAAAACACCTCCTTCTTCTTCTTCTTCTCCTTCTTCTTCTCCTCCTTCTCTCCTCCTCCTTCTCCTCCTCCTTCTCCTCCTCCTTCTCCTCCTCCTTCTCCTCCTCCTTCTCCTCCTCCTTCTCCTTCTCCTTCTCCTTCTCCTTCTTCTTCTTCTTCTTCTTCTACGGAACGAGACTCACCAATTTTCCTCTTTGAGGAAGATGAACCAACAATAATTTCTTGGGCCTGAGCCAAAGACATCTTCAGGATAGATGAAGCAGACACCCCACGAGCGGAGAACCCTATTAAAAGGGAAAAAGTTAAACAACAAAGAAAGAAAAGACTCCAGTAAGGAAAGAATAAAGAACAAGAGCTTCACTTACCGTGGGTCTTTACATGCCAACCGTACCTCCCAGTGAGGTACTTCCAAGATATCTCTTCTGAAGGAGCAACGGACAATAATTTCTCTACCCAATCACGAATACCGGAGACATTCTCAACAGTATTCATGATTGCTGAGAGAGGAAGAAACAAATATGGTGTTAATAAAACATCTCAAGTCAAAACGAGAAAAAGTAAATAAATGTGAGCTAAAGCATACTCACGTGCGCGATTCCACTTCTCAAGGAAGAGAAGATTTTCTTCACCCACTAAACCCACAGTGGGTATAGCAACATACCGGAGGTACCAACCCCTATCCTTATCATCTCCGGGGTTACCAGCACTTTTTTGCTTCTAGTAGTCAGAGTAAAAACCCCTTCACGAAATAAGGTAGGAGAGTAGAGATGCATAATATGGTTGAAATTAAAAGGAACTGAGGCTAAAGAAGCCAAACTCCTAAGACATGCGAAAACTCGCCACACAAGCGGACCAACTTGTCCTAAGCAGATATTGAAAAAACAGCAAAACTCAATGATAACTGGGTCAATGGGGGGTCTAAACCCTAGAGTGAAAGGGTAGGTATAAACAAAAGAATATCCCGTATTGTAAGACGTTATTATTTGATTACTATTCATATAGACAGGGAAGTCAGACATCCAAAAGCACTCCCTATGAACAAGGGAAATCTGACCCTCAGTTATAAGGGTTGAATATCTTTCGACACTTTCAAGAGAAGAAGCTTGGTCTACAAGCACTTGACTATCCCTAGCAAAAACAAACTCAGCAAGGACAATTTCATCGACTCCAGGTTCACGAAGGCGTTCACCTCTACCTCTAGACAAAGACTGAGAAACCCTAAACCTTGGAGAAACTAGAGATCTAGTAGAAGGAGAAGGAACTATCTACGAAGAAGAGGAGCCCCTCGAAGGAGTGGATCCTAGACTTCTAAGTCTACCACCCCTCCGACTCCTAGTCGGAGCAGAATATGTCTTTAAACTTTCAATATCAATTACTCCTTGAGGTTAGTTTGAATAAGACATGTTAACAAAGGCAAGAAGAAAGTTCTTTACAAAAGACAAAGTTAGAAAAGTGTTTCGTGGAAGCAAAGAAAAGAAGAAAGGTATTTATACTTGAAGACAACCGTCAAACATGGGAAAAAAAGAAAACTAATGATGAAAAGTCATAATTGAAGATGTCACTTCGGGACTGGCACAGCCGCAAAAAGCCCTAAAAGGTGTCGAATAAATGCAGAACCAATCCGAAAAGCACACGTGGTATGAGCATTAAATGGAAGTGACAAACAACGCCTATGGTGCAGAGAAGGATACAATTATTCGAGGAAAAGCGGCGGCAAAATATTACCGCCATAAATGAATATCCACTTACCAAATATTAATCGTTAAATATATGGTAAGTGGGGGGACTATTCGTATTGGTAAAAAAGAGTTTCACACGTACGCCAGCTTTTGAAAACTCAGCCAGTCACGTGGACACAGGAAAATGCAACAGCTGGATGTGATTCTTTGAAGAGGTACGGTACAAAGAGATACGATTCAGTAAACCCTCGAGCTTATCAGCCACGGGAAACTCAACCTGATCAAAACAGGAGAGAGGCACGGTCAGATTGAATCTAGACAAAGCTACGGGCAAATTCAAAGACCCACAATTGATTACTCGAATGTTATGTAACTGTACCCCAATTACCGTTATCCTTTGTAACACCTCATTAATGTCATAATTAGTCATTAATGAGAAACAATTTCATCGACTCCAGGTTCACGAAGGCGTTCACCTCTACCTCTTGACAAAGACCGAGAAACCCTAAACCTTGGAGAAACTATAGATCTAGTAGAAGGAGAAGGAACTATCTAAGAAGAAGAGGAGCCCCTCGAAGGAGTGGATCCTAGACTTCTAAGTCTACCACCCCTCCGACTCTTAGTCAGAGCAAAAGATGGCATTAAACTTTCAATATCAATTACTCCTTGAGGTTGGTTTGAAGAAGACATGTTAACAAAGGCAAGAAGAAAGTTCTTTACAAAAGACAAAGTTAGAAAAGTGTTTCGTGGAAGCAAAGAAAAGAAGAAAGGTATTTATACTTGAAGACAACCGTCAAACATGGGAAAAAAAGAAAAATAATGATGAAAAGTCATAATTGAAGATGTCACTTCGGGACTGGAACAGCCGCAAAAAGCCTTAAAAGGTGCTGAGTAAATGCAGAACCAATCCGAAAAAGACACGTGGTATGAGCATTAAATGGAAGTGACAAACGACGCCTATGATGCATAGAAGGATACAATGATTCGAGAAAAAGTGGCGGCAAAATATTACCGCCATAAATGAATATCCACTTGCCAAATATTAATCGTTAAATATATGGTAAGTGGGGGGACTATCTGTATTAGTAAAAAAGAGTTTCACACGTAAGCCANGACAACTCAGCCAGTCACGTGGACACAGGAAAACGCGACAGCTGGATGTGATTCTTTGAAGAGGTACAGTACAAAGAGGCACGATTCAGTAAATCCTCGAGCTTATCAGCCACGGGAAACTCAACCTGATCAAAACAGGAGAGAGGCACGGTCAGATTGAATCTAGATAAAGCTACGGGCAGATTCAAAGGCCCACAATTGATTACTCGAACGTTATGTAACCGTACCCCAATTACCGTTATCCTTTGTAACTCCTCATTAATGTCATAATTAGTCATTAATGAGCAACCATAGCAAAAGTTGTACGTTATAAGAATATCTTATATAAGGGAGGGGAATACAGCTTGTAAAAGCATCTGATTCTCGAATATAATTGACTTCGCTTTTCTATATTTCTGCAATATTGTCTGTTATTAATTTTTCTCTATTTCCTTGATTATCAGTAACCCGTATTCATCTTAGAAATAAGATTTAGTCAAAGGGTCTAATTCTTTGGTTAAACATATATGTATATAGGATATGGGAAAAGGTTACGGCGTTATATACGCACCACCACCTGATCAGCTGGTATACGTTGATGATTTTTCCCACAGTGGCCGAGATGATATGACAGGATGCCCTCAGAGGCCTGATGATGTTATGAAACACGTACCTATGCACGACATGACATCCATACGCATATGCATGACATTATAATTATTTCATGATTTACAGAGTTATCTAGACTTACAGGTTGAGTCATTTAATCTATATTTCTTCCATGTTTGTTATGTATTTATTTATGTGCCTTACATACTCAGTACATTATTCGTACTGACGTCCCTTTTTCCTGGGGATGCTGCGTTTCATGCATGCAGGTCCCAATAGAAAGGTCGAGAGTCCTCCAAGTAAGCTAGCAGCTCAGCAAAAGATGTTGGTGCGCTCCATTTGCTTCGGAGTCGCTTGTTTGGTTAGTATGATTTAGACGTGTATTGTTTGGTATGGCGGGACTCTGTCCCGACCTTTATGGAAATTATGTATTCTTAGAGTCTTATAGACAGATGTCACGTATGTAAAATATTGTATGGCCTTGTCGGCCTATGTTCAGTATACGAGTGATTATTTTGGTCTTATAGGCCCATATGTTTTATGTATAAGTTGGTCTTACACGTTTCATTCTAGTTATCCTACGACAACCTTTATGTCTCATTTACTTTCGATATCATGATACGAAAAGATACGTTATGTTGGAACTCAGTTGAGTAAGGTACCGAGTGCCCGTCGCGGCACATCTGTTTGGGTTGTGACAAAAGTGGTATCAGAGCAATTCTGTCCTAGGGATTCTACAAGTCGTGTCTAGTAGAGTCTTGTTTATGGGTGTGTCGTGCACAACACTTATAAGCATGAGGCTACAAGGCATTTAGGATTGTCACTCTTTCTTCTTACTCTAGATCGTGTGGTAGAGCTCACTTATAAGAATTCAAATTCCGAACTTCTTATTTTATTCGTAATAAGACGATGCCGACATTAAGAAAACGATCGATAAGAGATACATGTGTGGAGGTGTTGAGTAAGAGGAACTCGATTTTGCATCTTGCTTATGATGAGTAAATTTGAGGAGGTCTTCAACAAATCATGCGGTACTAAAAGGTGTAAGGTTTTGGTAAGGAGATTTTAGGAAAGGATACTTATCCACTATTACAATAAAAAGGAATCGGAAGTTAGACACCAGTTTCAGCAAGTAAAAGAAGCAAGGTGAAGAAGGGTAGGAGGCACCCAATTAATAAAGATTATCACTATTTACCAATCAGAAAGGGAGATATAAGAATTTTGAGTTACCTTCAATAGTAACAGATGTACGTACAATCAGCCACTCCTATCTCAGTCATTCCCTATGGAGCTAATGGATATGGTTTAAGAGAAGGACAGGATAACAGGATCCGACTGGGGTTAGAGTAACCCAAGATGATGGATGGATGATTTGCATTAGTTGACATTTCCGAAGGATATTACAAAGGTGCTAATAGATCTCCTCGTGAGATACCTAGATGGTACAGTCTAAAATAGTACAACTAGATATGAGTACTACAAAGACATGCACTGGAATCCTGGAAGGGGTAAATATTACCTTAGTGCGGATCCCGTCCCTTTATAGAAAGAATGTTTGTAAATTCAAAGAGCCAATGGATGGAACAAATGGGAGCTAAAAAGCAAAAGAATATCTTGTTGAAGTTTTCAGGATAAAGTGATAAACAGAAGTGTTAGCAGGAAACAAGAAGAGAGTTAATGAAGCATTATGAGTAATATGTGATACATGGATGACAACGGTAGATCAAAAAAATGATAGTATTACAGAGTCTATAGTCAAGTGGAGGAAAATACGAGAGGTGGTAGGCCTTGAGGCATAAAAGAGTATAGTCCATAAAGTCATATCCTTATTTCGAGAAATAAGTTCGTGACTCCAACGCGACTATCAGAAGAGAGAGTTAAACCCCAGAGTAATAGAAATCGGTGTGGGCTGGTGAACAAGATAAACTAAACATGAATTAGGGACTGAAAGATTTGATAATGGTCGACATCATGAGAATTTCATATTTTGTTCCGGCAATAATATAATGGACAATAGAAGAAAATTCATGAGAAATTCAGAGGATGGTCATTCCGGAAGACATTTTCCTAAAGTAAGCCATGTAAGCAAATTTAAGCTTAAGGGACTGTATGTACCAGTTATACTAAGTATCACCTTCGCAAGAAAGGAATTTTATTATCCTTGGTACAAAAGAATTACCGTGAGGCGAGTAAAGGTCATCGACCATGTGAAAAGACGCCAAAGATGAAGAAGTAAAACATCTATACATACATCATCGTAGCACTAAATCTTAGTGTCCCCTAAATGGGGGAA
This sequence comes from Nicotiana paniculata, assembly GCA_005239505.1. Lineage (NCBI taxonomy): Eukaryota > Viridiplantae > Streptophyta > Magnoliopsida > Solanales > Solanaceae > Nicotiana > Nicotiana paniculata. The sequence continues at coordinate 7,192 of ML331672.1, forward strand.
TATGGAGTGATGTGGTATTAAGTCAGAATTTAGTGGTTCAAGTAATTATGGAATGGTAAAGGAAGATTGCGAAAAAAAAAAAGAGAAATGGATGAGATTGCACTTATTCAAATCCTACAGATATGCTACGATTCCAGAACATTATGTAAACACGAAGTCAAAGAAAGAAAGCCAGGGTTCCTGCCCGAGATGTTATTGATAAATAAAGAGCCAACGCAAGATGTAAGTTAAGACAAAGGAAATAACCTAAGAAACATTATGCAGAATGTTGAGATGAGAATGGGTCAACGAGTAGTTAGTAATTGATCAGGTATAGCCTAGTTATGGCTAAACAGGAGGTTACAGACGAGTCAAGCAGATCGCGCAAGATAAACATAGTAAAATCCAATATAGTGAATTCAACCTCGCAGTTATGACATCGTGATCCCTGAGAAATATTCACGTAGGAGTTGGGATAGTAAAAGGTACCATATGAGTATTACGAAAATAAAAGAGAATGTCATTGGAAAGACAGTCAAAATATTAGTTCAGAAGCAACCCTACAAGCACAAGGGCGTGGAGGTAAGTAACTACAGATAAGTAGAGGCGGGGAAGAACGTCAAAAATTCCATCGGGTATTCGATGTTATAATCTCGCATCTTTACAAGAGTCAGAGGGTCCTCCCTAAGTACTACGACGAAAGACTAGCTGAGGAAATAAGGAAGAAGGCTTCAACCCAAGCACAGTGACCTAAAGAGGAAATGGTCTTGTAGCAATAATCTCACTACGACATTGTATGAACTCCATAAGAAAGTGGCACCTAACATGGATAATGAACGACAAGTAAGACCAAAAGCAATACTCGAGGTCATATGAAGTTGCACAAAAATTCCGGCATGCGTGGTAGCTAAGATAAGCTAAGTAATCACGCAACAAGGAGGAAGAAAGACCAGGGAAAGTAATAGCTTACATTTAAAATAAAGCGGAGAATGAACGGAAGGAATTATTGGATTAATGATTCAGAATTAGTTACGTTATGAACGCACTTAAGATTTTGGAGTAGTATCCATGTAGCATATATGTTGACAATCACACAGCCGTAAAAGACTCCGGTATAAGTTAAAAGGAAAAAGTTGAGTCCAAATCATAAACCAAGTGTTTAATTGTTAGATGATGGTATCACAAATATTCCATAGCATTCATCAAAGGCTCAAATAATAACTAATACCATGAGCTGCAGATCGAAAGATAGCTTAAGCCTACATAAAGGTTGATCAGAGGGAAGAGGAAATTAAAGAGTTACGTTGGCAAAGTAAATCAGGGGCCTGACTATTGGACCCAGAAAATTAAAGAAATCGTGATTGAGAACATGGAAGGAACACTCTTAATATCAGAGATACAAGAGAGATAGTACAACAACCATATTCTTTAACGGCTCTACGATGAAACCAGTCATAATAGTACCAACCTCATAAAAAGTCAGTACGAAGCACCTGCCGGATTGTATATGCACCAGAGGTGCAAGTATTATAATAGAGCTTCGAATTGTGGATGTAAATTATACCTATGTGGAAGGGAGATCATGAAAGATATAGAAGATGTGATGCAAGATTTTAAGGTGAGTAAGGTAAAAGTGAACAACGTACGAGACACTCAAATGCAGAAGGTTGTGAATTGTCTATACTTTAGACAAAAGGTTATAAGCGCTAGGATTCAGTATCCAGGAATGATAGCAGCATCGTCAGTGGTAGATCTTCTAACCTATGGTTTCTAAGTATCGAGAGGTCTAGCCAAGAGAGTAAAGGAGAGTTAGAGGATGATGTGACGTCTCGCTTGATGTTCTAGAATAACACAAGGAAATCTTTGGTGCAAGCAAATTGAAGGAAGGTGGCGAATAATAAATAGATATGTGTAGGTCACAAGCTAAAGTTGGGTAAAGCGATAAAGTTTTAAGAAGATGTGAGTAAGGATAAAAAGAGGGCAAGTGAGAAGGTGACGAAAATGGATAAGTCCTCAAAAAGTAAGCCCATGAAAACAAGAAAGCTACTGGTTTCTATATGTTATGAAAAATTCAGTATAGCCTGAATGAACTCAAAGGAGTCTGAGACTAATAACGTTTAGAAGAGATGGAATGTTGCCTTGGTAGTAGAATAAGGGTGTAATTATGACGTTTGGGCCTTCGATTGAGTAATAATTTGAAGAGGATTTTATGAATTGTACGGAATTAAAATACCCACGTAAGGTGAATCACATTGGGATGCTATAAAATACGATTATTGAATTACAGTATCGCCCCTAAAGTGGATCAGGAAAATCACTTCAAATTTTCCACGATGCAACGTAAGCCCTAAGTGGTAATATATTACATAAGAAGTTTCAAGTCATCAATGGAAGGATGTAGATCAACATTGAGGTAAATCAACAATGGATGGGTAAAAATTGTAAGGTACGATATGAGATAAGGCCATCAGTCTTAAGATGAACAGTAATGAAAAAGTGTTAAAGGGCTCAGATTCATACAAATAGTATAAGCAATGAGAGTAACCTGGAGTTTGGTAACAGACCTCAGCAGCGATAAATCGAGGTAAGATTTACGGTATAGTACGACCTATATACACGGGCTTCTGAGAGGATGTCCTGTTTAAGCAGCAGCCAAGGCGCCAAGACCCGTTGTTGACAAATCAGGTCAAAATCCCAATATAACGCATTTGGAGGGCACGGCGGTACAAGGAGCCAAGCCATCAGAATCAGACACGTAAAGGTCTCGTTTTTGACAATAAACATGGGCTTCTGAAACAAGATATAGCAATATTCCTAAGTTTAACAAAAGTACCAAATAAAGAACTTCAGTATACCTATAGATGCCCAGAGAGACATCTTGTCAAGCTCTATATATAAAGTGAGGCCTAGAGATTGGCTAAAAACTGGAGGAAAAAGGAAGGAAGAGTCGCATAGGCACACTTACAAGGTTAGAGTCGTACATGCTGCATGATAGAAGGTATCAACAGTTACGAGATTGGAAGGATTCTGACTACAATTCGTGATGCGATAAAGAGGTCTAAAGGGGGGAATGCCCTGGCCTTTGGGATTCACTCACAAAACAGTTTCCTAAACGGCAAGATGAGTACTAAAGTATTCGCAAGAGCTGTGGGTTATGAGAATGATAAGTGCATCAGCCAACATTCTAGGATGAATGTTCCAAATGAGGGAATGATGTTACACTCCACATTTTCGTATATGAAACTACACCATAAATAAATTGACGAGAGCTCAGGAATGAGTAGTTATGTCCCATTTTTTTTTTGACGTTAGTGTTTCGTCGTAAGTTAATCAATGTAAGCTCGGGAATGAGATTATTTTGGGATTATAAGTATTATGCTATTTCAAACAATTGATGATAATATTAATGAAAGAGAGAGGGTAAGAAAATCGGAGAAAATAAAATTCCTCAAAGTTTGACAATTTGGGATAAAATACAGTTTGAGCTATAATACCCGGTATTTATGGATTAGTGCCATAAAAGGTACCATATGATCATGATAGTAGGATGTATAAAGTGTATTAAAAATAAATAGAATTTTAAGTAATTAAAGGTAATTCTTAATTATGCGGGTAATTGGTCAATTACCAGGTAGCGAGATATTACCCATTTAAATTAATTAAAATTTTGGGATAAGTATCAAGGGAAGCACGTGGCAGCTAGCCACATTATAAAGAAATGACTAAGGTTCACTCCTTGATTAGGTGTCATAAAGTTGCATATTCTTTCCAATTCCAAGAATTTCCAATAACTCTTCACCTTTATGATTTCATTTCTTGAAAACATGAGCCATTTCACAAAAGTTTTCAACAGATTTCATTTCCCATGTCTTGAATACAAAGACACCTCACTTTCTTTATACTTTGTAAACAATCAAGACAATTAGCCACTCCTACAATATGCCATTCTCACAAATTAGAAACATTAGCCATAAGTTGATAGTTAAGAAGAAATACAAAACGTTAGCCATTCTTATGATTTTCAAAAAAAACATGAATTATTGCAACTAAAGGAAATCCAATGAGAATTGATAGCAACGTAAAATTTTGCGGTTCTAAGGGAGTGAGGTGCAACCTTTTCCAACAACATCATATGATTTTTTCCCTACTTCAGGTATGTTAAGACTATCCCTTCTTTCTTTTGGCATGATCTATATGACACAAACGAAACGAGCAAATGCGCAATTTCCATACATGACTCTATTGGTAGAAATACTGGAGATGCTTATGTTCTTGATTCCCCATGTATCATATTATTCTATCATATGTTCACGGGTCTCAAAAAATATGTAAGCTGATAAATTTTATTTCATGGTATTAATCAGAGGCATAATGGTCTTATGACGTACCGAGAGATTTTATTATTAATGTATATCATATGTATTTCATGCATTTATACATGCACATTGACCCATGACCAGATAGTGTTATATACGCGTATATATGCATGTATATATGTATATAGGATATGGAAGAAGGTTACGGCGTTATATACGCACCACCACCTGATCAGCTGGTATACGTTGATGATTTTGTCCACAGTGGCCGAAATGATATGACGAGATGCCCTTAGAGGCCTGATGATGTTATGAAACACGTACTGTGAACGACATGACATCCATATGCATATGCATGACACTATAATTATTTCATGATTTACAGAATTATCCAGACTTACCAGTTGAGTCATTTACTCTATATTTCTTCCATGTCTGTTATGTATTTATTTATGTGTCTTACATACTTAGTACATTATTCGTACTGATGTCCCTTTTGCCTGGGGACGCTGCGTTTCATGCCCACAGGTCCCGATAGACAGGTCGAGAGTCCTCCAAGTAAGCTATCAGCTCAGCGAAAGATGTTGGTGCGCTGCATTTGCTTCGGAGTTGCTTGTTTGGTTAGTATGATTTAGAAATGTATTGTTTGGTATGGAAGGACTCTTTCCCGACCTTTATGAAAATTATGTATTCTTAGAGGCTTGTAGACAGATGTCATGTACGTAAAAGATTGTATGGTCTTGTCGGCCTATGTTTAGTATACGAGTGATTATTTTGGTCTTATAGGTCTGTATGTCTTATGTATAGTTGGTACTACACGTTTCATTCTAGTTATCCTACGACAACCTTTATGTCTCATTTACTTTCGATATCATGATACGAAAAGATACATTATGTTGGCACTCAGTTGAGTAAGGTACCGGGTGCCCGTCGTGGCCCATTAGTTTGGGTCGTGACAGGCTAATTCGCGCCAGACGCACTCAGCAAATGAGGAAGTGGAAGCCATATGAGGAATTGGAAGCCAGTTGCCGAACCCAGCCCGGGAGGTCCGCAACCGCACCTGGATACCACACGGCGGCTGCATAATTAAAAGGGGGTTAGTTCAAAAGAAGACGAGAATATCAAAATAATGAAACACACTCGATAAGCTTGTACTTACACTTCATATTCCACTCCTTCGGGAACGACATCTTTTCAGCAGGAATCGGGTCAGAGTTCCTAACTCGAACGAAGCGACTCATCCACCCTCGGTCTTTATCTTCGTCGATACTGGAGAAGAAAGACTTCGAGGATCGACGTTGCAAATTTATCAGGCCACCTCGATAGAGACGAGGGCTATATAGCCTGATCAGATGGTCGAGGGTAAAATATCCCCTCGACCTTGCTCGAGAAGTACCTGATCAAGTGAATAATTCACCAAAAGGGAGGGTAAATTTGGCCTAGCGTCACTTGGTACTGTCGACAGAAGTCGAGAATCACTAGATCTAGGAGAGGTAGAGAAGGATCTACGGGGCCTAAGGTGAATAGTAGGTATACACACTTAGGTACACCGCTTTGTAAATGGTGATATCCTCTTCGGGTGAAGGGATCTCCACGTCTACCATATCCGCCCAACGACAATTTTCCTTCACCTATTCGAGTTCGGTTATCAAGCTGATATACCGAGATTGGCCCGGGATCGAAGCAGGTCTGTAAATTTTAAAATCGGAAGACATATCAAAAGGTCTGGGGGTACATTCTTCAATACGAGGAGGTACTGCCATTTTACTCTTAGATGTGCGAGAAGACGAAGAAGCCTTCTCTTTCTATGGAACTGTTTTGGAAGTTTTTGTCATTACTACTATGAATTTAGAGGAAAAAAGAGAAAGTTGATGGTAAAATGGGCACAAGAAAGGTATGAACGAAGAGAGAATAATGGAACAATAGGATTGAATATGTGAAAAGAGTAAAGTTTGCAAAGAAATAAGTTGAAGTATTTATAGAGGCCACTTGTGCGTGTTGGGAAAGCTAAACGGTTGGCCAAAAGCCGATTTTAATTTATGGCTTTTCGGAAATTGTGCTGACGTGACCTTTGCACGACCTTTCAGTCACTCCAACCACTGACCTCAAGAGTCTGATGTCACGATTGGGGCATCGGAGAGTCATGAATCGAACCATTTCTTATCTTTTCATTCTAAGAACCACGGGGACTATCTGTATACGGTCGAAATCAGAGAACTCGATTTCGAGGGCTCAATCGAACACCGAGCTCGAGTTTAGGCAACTCGAAGTAGGGGTCAGGTATGGCTGAAACATGCACACCTCGGGGGAACGAATCGGAGGCCTGGCACGGTCTACTTCGAGGTAGTGCAATTTCGATGATACTCAAGAAAGAGCGGGAATCTCCCAAAGGCACAAAGATCAAGGCGTAAAATTTGGATAAAATTTGTACGAGTTAGTACAAATCGGTACTAGGTTGTTATACAGTTGTACCAATACACTCCTTTACCCTAAATAGAAATGTACCGTATTAGGGTTTTTCTCTCCTATATAAAGGGGACCCCAATCATTTGTAAATATCATCTCACTATTGGCAAAAGAATATTTTCTCTTACTTTATTGTACTCCAGAATTGTTCCTCAGCTTTATTGCTCTCACTTTATTGTTCTTACTTTATTATTCTTAACCCACTTCGAGGCTTCCGAGGATATCGAGCTCGAGGTCCCTATCGTACTAGAAACACTGGTTTGGTTCATCGATTCTTCTCACTTATACTTAACATTACTTGCTTATTCACTAATATTGGAATAGATCACGTATCTTTACAACCACAAATCAAATTTAATTGTTACTCATATTTTTCGAGGTAAACACATAGTATATCCAAAGCATGGAACTGAAGAGCGCAACCACATACGATATTGATTGATAGCCTTCTCTTGATTTCTTCTTGTATATCCTACAAAACATGGGCATGTAATTGGAAAAATATGGTGTCAGTCAGATTACAAGTCAAAATAAACTGAACATTTCAAACATAAATATGTATATGGAGACTCACAATAGAGAAAGGAAAATAATGAATTGTTACCTGCAAATTGCAAAAGAAAAAGGAAAGAGACGATGAGTTTAACCTCAACAAGTTTAACATATACTATATTTTAGGAAGAAAACAGGGTATACGTTATATTTTAAAGCCATATAACTTCAAATAAAGACATAACTGAATTTCAGCTCTAAGAATGCTGAAGTTGAGCAAATATAAACAAAAACTTCAACTCATAGAATGCTGAAGTTCAGCAAACTAAACAAAACTTCAGCTCTAAGAACGCTGAAGTTCAGTAAATATAAACAAAAGCTTCAACTCCTAAAATGCTGAAGTTCAGCAAATACTAAACACAAACTTCAGCTCCTAGAATGCTGAAGTTAAGCAATTACAAAACAAAAACTTCAGCCAAAACATGTTGTAGTTTTATTGAACTGAAGTTTGCCATTGCACTATGAACTGAAGTTTGCGTGATTGGCCAAACTTCAGAAAAAAAAATCTGAAGTTTTGCTTTTGATAAGGCTACACTTCAGGCAAAAAATTTTGAAGTTCAAACTTCAGACATAAATTTTTGCTACTTCAAGCCCACATGTCTGAAGTTACCAGAAAAGTAGGTACGTGATAAGTACATTTTATTTGATATTAACCACATAATTTTTCTCATAAAAACATATAAATTATCATGTTTCCTCCATATTTTACTCTTTATTTTGCAGGAATAATTATAGAAGAATTGTCGTGTGCAAAAAAAAAATCAAATATTCAAGAAAGATACAACAAAGAAGTGTGAAATCGAGCTATGATTCATTATTGCCGTGACAATGCACCAAGTTTAGATTTGCCATGATGAAATCGACGAAATCTAAACCTAAACTTATGAATTCTCATATCTGCAAATATAAAATCTAGATTTGTCATGATGAAATTGACGAAATCTAAACTTAAAGTTATGAATTCTCTACAAATGTGAAATTTAGTTTTGTCGTGATGAAATCTAGAACCAAATCGAGATGTCATCATGAAATTTTCTTATATAAGAAGACGTTGCTAACCGGAGAAAGGGGGGAGGCCGGAGAGAAATTTTAAGCTTCTCTGTTTTATTTCTTTCACTAGTATCGAGTTATCTTTTCATTAAAATCACAATAGTGGTTTAAGTGTTGTTTATAAATAAATTTAAGTGTAGGACATTACTCTAGTTCCTGCTTTTAATTAAACAGGGGGAATTATTCTTCTCGAATATTTATTTCTATTTTCTTATTTAATGGACAAGAATATTATCATTGTTAATACTAATTCCAGTATGGAGTAACTTTCCTCGTGTTGGGAGAAAGATGGATCTTAATATTTCTATATAATAGTAGATATTATTCCTCACATTCACATGCTTGAGATAAAATAATTTAACTTTTATCTGCTTTTACAGTTAGACGTTATTTAATTTATTAACATCTATCTATCTTGTACTACATATTAACTGTTTATTAATTCTGTAATCGAGATAGGCGGAAGAAATAATATAGTTAAGTGTAATATTGATATTTGTTAATATTTATTCAGTAACATCTATCTCTTTTATGTTATAATTGGTTTTACATTTATTTGTAATCGAGAGAGGAGAATAGTGTAATAATCAGTTATAACAAGTAGGGTAACCGAAAGGGACTTACTAATAAGAGCATGTTTTAGTTCAATCATATATTTCTGGTTCTTTAATATTACTGTTTTGAAGATTAATTTGTATAACCGGGAGGAGTGCAATTAATTATTCAACTTGAGTAATAATATATATTTGTAATCGTGAGAGGCATTTATACATTTTTGAGAAATAGAGAGTGAGGAATAATAATTCTACCATATAATAAAAATATTAAGTGAAGTCAAGATCCCAACACCTTTTAATTATATTTGTGAAAAATAAAATATTTTCTATTTGCACTATTCATGCATTTTTAGTTAGTTAATTTACAACTCAACTCGTTCTGATTTTCTCAAATAGTATTTAAAACAAGGAACGTCTATAGAATATATAAACCAATCTATGTGGGTTCGACATCTTTCTATATTATTATTTGACAGAGTACGAGCAAAAATTTTGATATACGACATACGCTCGTCAATTTTTTGGCGCCGTTGACGGGGATTGGCTAAAGTCTACTATAAATTAATTGTTTTACTACTAATTTGAAATTTTTTTATTGTCTAATTATTTTAACTTTTCTGCAGAAATTTCAGAAAGTGTATGACTCGTTCCTCTTCTAGAAAACTAGTCGAATACGATCCTGAAATTGAAAAATCCCTGCGCTTGTTGCGAAAAGAACAAACCTCCCGATCTCAAATTTTCACATCTCAGGAAAAGTAGAAGAACAGTTTGATGAGGTGGCACCACGACGTGATAGAATACTTCGGGATTATGCAAGGCCAAATCATTTTGAAGGAGAATCAAGTGTGAGGAGACCACCAATTGCAGCAAATAACTTTGAAATCCGCACATGGTTGATTCAAACCATTCAACAGTCATGTCAGTTTACTGGTGATGCGAGTGAAGATCCTCACACCCATTTAATTGATTTTCTTGAATTAGTTGAAACTTGCAGGTATAATGGAGTCACCACAAACGCCATCAGGTTGCGATTTTTTCTTTTTTCTTTAAAAGGTGAAGCAAAAATATGGTTGCGAAGTCTGCCGAGAGGTTCAATCACTACATGGGATCAAATGACTCATAAATTTCTTAATAAATATTTTTCACCTGCAAAAACATTTAAAATAAAGCAAGAAATCAATAATTTTGTGCAAACAGATACTGAATCTATATACCAAGCATGGGAACGATTAAAATCAATGCTAAGAAAATGCCCGCACCATGGTATCCAAGATCCTGACATTTTATATATATTTTATCATGGTCTTAATTCCTCTGCTAGAAATGTTATTGATGGAGCATCAGGAGGATCCATAATGAGCAAAACTACTGCAGAAGCCATGCACTCGCTCAATGAAATTTCATAAAATGTTGTTCAATGGCCCACTAACAGAATGATTGTTAAGAAAGCAGCATGAGTCAATCAAGTTGAAGCTTTGACTTCATTGACACACCAAATTGCAACCTTAACACAAAAAGTTGAGGCCTTTCAGGTAGGTTCTCACACATCATCCCAACTTGAGAATTGTGATGTTTGTCAAGGTAATCATCTGAATCATGAATGTCAAGCTTCAACACAAAATGAGGAACATGTAAATGTGATTGGTTATAGAAATAAGTACTCATTCGGTAGTCCCATGGCGCACAAACATCCAGGATTTCAATGGAGTAATCCTAATGGTGCTGAAAATCCTCAAAGATTTTTTAATCAAAAGCAACATGTACAGGGACCACCTGGTTTTCAAAATCAAGAGGGCAACAAAGTTTTCAACAATATCAGCAGAAACCTCAAAAAGCTCATCAACAAAGCCTTGAAGGCATGATGTACAAATTCATTAAAGCTACTGACGAGAAGGTTGAAAGTCAACATTCAGCTATCAAGGATTTGGAAATTCAGGTAAGCCAAGTAGCAACCCTCATGTCTAGACAAATTCAAGGTTCTCTACCAAGCAACACTGAAAAAAATCCAAAAGAACACCTCAAAGCCATCTCTCTGCGATCAGGTAAATCTCTTGATGATCCATATGCAGATAGAGAAGGAAATCCACAAGAAGTGGAAAAGGTAAATGAAGGTGAGAATAAAATAGAATCTAAGTTTCCAAAATAACAAAAGAATAAAGGAAAAAATGTACAATAAAATGAATTGATAACAAATCTTCACTCTGTACCTCTCCCTTTTCCCCCGGAAGATGAAAAGAGAAAAGCTTGACAAACAGTTTTCAAAGTTTCTAGATATTTTGAATTAACTTTACATTAACATACCTTTCACAGATGCTTTGATGCAAATGCCTTCATATGCTAAATTTCTCAAAGAAATTTTGTCAAGTAAAATAAAATTGGAAGAAGTTTCAGTGGTTAAGCTTACTGAAAAATGTAGTGATATACTTCATAATAAGCTCCCAAAAAAACTTGGTGATCCATGAAGTTTTTACAATTCCTTGTACCGTGGGAGATACTCACTTTGAAAAAGTGTTATGTGATTCAGGTGCCTCAATAAATCTAATGCCTTTTTGATAGTGCTTGAAATGGAAGAAAATACTGAGGTGCCATTAATTTTAGGTAGACCATTTCTCGCAACAGGAAGGACAATTATTGATGTTCATCAAGGACAGTTAATATTGCGAGTTGATGAGGAAAGAGTAACTTTTGACATGCAGAAAATGATGAAATTTCCTGGAGATGATTCATCTTGTTTTCAAATTGACTTACTAGATGACCTTGTAGATGAACACAAATAAACTCAGTTAATTACTGATTCATTGGAGAGATGTTTGGCTAGGTCAGATGCCATAAGTGATGATAACCCCATAATTAGAGAAGAAGCTGAAATACTGGAAAAAGAGTCAGAAAATGAGAAAGTCTCACAAGAAGGAGTTCAATTAAAAATTGAACTCAAAGATCTACCTTCTCATTTAAAATATGTGTTTCTTGAACCAGAATTATTTCCAGTAATCATTTCATCTTCTTTGACTATAGAACAGGAAAGCAAACTAATTGGAGTCCTGAGAAAACACAAAAGAGCCTTAGGGAGGACTATAGCTGAAACCAAAGGAATCAGTCCAGCTATTTGTATACACATGATTCTTATGGAGAATGATTATAAGCCAATAGTCCAACCCCAGAGGAGACTTAACCCAGCAATGCCAGAAGTTGTCAAGAAATAAGTGGTGAAACTTCTAGCAGCAGGTATCATTTATCCAATATCTGATAGTCCTTGGGTAAGTCCTGTACAAGTAGTACCAAAAATAATGAACTCATACCTACTAGAACAGTCACGGGATGGAGAGTCTGTATTGATTATAGACGACTTAATGATGCCACAAGGAAAGATCATTTTCCTTTGGCCTTTATTGATCAAATGCTTGAAAGAGTTGCAGGCCATGCTTTTTACTATTTTCTTGATGGATATTCTGGGGTATAATCAGATACCAATTGCTCCAGAAGATCAAGAGAAAACCACATTCACATTCCCCCAAGGTACGTATGCTTATCGAAGAATGCCATTTGGACTATGCAATGCTCCTGCTACATTTCAGCATTGCATGTCGACAATTTTCTCAGATATGACTGAAAAGTTTCTTGAAATATTTATGGATGATTTCACACTTTTTGGTAAGACATTTGAAGATTGTCTCTATCATTTAACTTTGGTGCTTAAAATATGTGAAGAGACAAATTTAGTTCTTCATTGGGAAAAATGTTATTTCATGATAACAGAGGGAATTGTTTTAGGACATAAAATTTCAGCTAAAGGGATAGAAGTTGATAAGGCTAAAATTGATCTTATAGCAGGATTACCCCTCCTACCACTGTTAAAGGCATTAGAAGTTTCTTAGGGCATGCAGGTTTTTATAGAAGGTTTATAAAAGTTTTTTCGAAAATTTCAAAACTTCTGACTAATCTACTGATGAAATATGTGAAGTTTGAATTTTCAGATAATTGCAGGAAAGCATTTGAGATTCTCAAAAAGACAATTGACTAATGCTCCAATTGGTGTTTCTCCTGACTGGAGCGAACCCTTTGAAATAATGTGTGATGCAAGTGATTTAGCAGTAGGAGCAATATTGAGACAAAAGAGAGACAAGATTTTCAGGCCTATTTACTACGGAAGTAGAACACTCAATGAAGCTCAAACGAATTATGCCACAACTGAGAAGGAGCTACTTGCAGTAATATTTGCGTTTGACAAACTTCGTTCCTATTTGATAGGAACAAAGGTTACAATTTATACTGATCATGCAGCTTTAAAGTACCTCTTAGCAACGAAAGATGCTAGACCCATATTGCTAAGATGGATACTCCTTTTACAAGAATTCGATCTTAAAATAAAAGATCAAAAAGGTTCTGAGAATCAGGTAGCTGATCATTTGTCTCGTTTGGAAAATCATCCTACTGAGATAGAAGATATCAAAGAGGAATTTCCCGATGAACATATATTTTCAGTCACAATCATTTTAAATCGACCACCTTGGTTTGCTGATATTGCCAACTACTTGGCTGGAGGATGGATTCCAAAAGATTTTTCTTTGAACAAAAGAAAAACCTTAAAAAAGAAGCAAGACATTATTATTGGGAAGATCCTTACTTGTTTAAATTTTGTGCAGATAACATAATCAGGAGATGTGTGCCGGAGGCATAAATGAATAACATCTTAAGTCACTGTCATGATTGGGCTGCAGGAGAACACGATAGAGGAAGAAAGACAGCAGCTAAAGTACTTGAAGTTGGATTTTTCTGGCCTACTCTATTCAAAGATGCAAGGAATTATGTCGACACTTGCGATAAATGCCAGAGAATCGGTAACATTTAAAAAAGGGACGAAATGCCTCTTAACTCTATTTTTGTGTGTGAAATCTTTGATGTATGGGGCACTGATTTTATGGGTCATTTTCCTCCTTCAAACGGCTATGAATATATTTTGGTAGCTGTTGACTATGTTTCAAAATGGGTAGAATCAATTGCTACTAGAAAAAATGATGCTCATATTGTTTGTGCTTTTCTCAAGAAAAATATTTTTTCTAGATTTGGAACTCCAAGAGTTATAATAAGTGATCAAGGAACTCATTTAATAAATAGACAATTTGCTAGTTTGTTACTAAAATATGGAGTAACTCATAAAACAGGAACTCCATATCATGCTCAGACAAGCGGGCAAGTAGAAGTTTCCAACAGAGAATTAAAAAGAATTTTAGAAAAAATTGTTGGTTCTTCTCGAAAAAATTGGTCTTTAAAATTGAATGATGCTTTATGGGCATACCCGCTTTCAAAACTCCCATAGGCACATCTCCTTATAGACTAGTTTTTGGAAAAGCTTGTCATTTACCTGTGAAATTAGAACATAACCCATATTGGGCTATAAAATTATTGAATCTAAACTTGCCAGATGCAGGTAAAAATCGTCTATTGCAACTTGATGAGTTGGAAGAGTTCAGACTTACATCATATGAAAATGCAAAATTGTACAAGGAAAAGACAAAAAAATGGCATGACAAGCTCATCCGCCATAAAGATTTTAAAGTTGAAAATCATGTTATGTTGTACAATAGCCGATTGAGATTATTTCCAGGAAAGTTTACGTCACGTTGGACAGGACCATACACAATAACAGAGATTACCCCATATGGTGCCATTGAAATACAACATAGAAATGGGGAGAAAAATTTAAGGTAAATGGTCACCGACTGAAGCTTTATGTCACCAGAATATTTGACAAACAGGTTTCAACAATCCTTATTGCTTAAAAATAAAAATAAATAAATAATAAGTCGAGCTGACGACATTAAATTTAGAACTATATTCTTACTTCCTAAATCTTTCAAAATAATATTAGTTATATAAAAAATAGTTACGTAATTAATTATGTACATGTAAATATATTTGATGCTTGAGTTAGTATTAGTAAGTTGATGATATAATATATATTAGTTTATTTTAACATATATAAATATATCTTATATATAGTATGTGTATTAGTGTTTACTATGAAAAAAAAAAAGAATTTTACTTTTTGGTAAGAATAGTTTCGTCCCTTCTATATGTATCAAATAAGTATATATATATTTTGTGTAGTATAGTATGTCCTATGTAAATCTTATATATATA
>ML331673.1:0-87735 GCA_005239505.1 Nicotiana paniculata
ATATATATATATATATATATATATATGTTGCTAGTAAAGTTGATGTCATATGACTAGGAGATCACGGGTTCGAGCCAGGGAAACAGGCCCTTGCAGAAATGTAGGGTAAGACTGTGTACAATAGACCCTTGTGGTCCGACCCTTCCTAGGATCCCGCGAATAACAGAAACTTAATGCACTAGGGTGCACTTTTTTTCTTTTTGTGTGTGTGAAAATTATTAAAATTTTGAGCATATAATTTCAAAAGTGTATCTAAAGATTGAGAATATCAAATTTAAATACTGAATCCGACGTCTCTAATCACCTGTAATCTTGATCCTGGAAAAGGATGCCCAAAATAGTCATAACATGGCAACAAAGTAGGAGCTTGATTTTTGTTATCTCTTAATACCGTTTGATTCCATATAGGTGGAGACCAAGGAGTATAGCCATTTGCGAAATGTTCACCAGCTTGAAACTCTATATCATCACTCTCTTCTTGTCTTTGTTCATTCCATGGTTGAAGTTTTGATAATTTGCTCTCTTGATTGTGTTCATTTTTTGATTCAAGAAAAGGGTCTAAAGTGTGAAAATGGTCTTTTTGCATGGCTCCTTCCTTGAATTAAAGTATGGTATATAATTGGAATAAGATTTATTAATAGCCTCTAATTTGTTTTGGTGTTCAAGAAGCAAGCTAATGTTAATGTCTGTTTTATAGGGCACAAAAGACTTGGTCAATCCATTTTCCACAAATCTTTCTATGTAAAAAAGCTTTCCAAGTCAATGCCGTCTTAAAGGGGAGGATAAGAAAATATGTGTCATTTTCCAAAATTTTCTACTTGTGACTTAGAAAGGCTTTCTAGAGTTAAAAACTCTATTCTTTCATGGGAATGAATTGACCACTTCTTGTGGAAATTAATGTAGTTGAAGGTTCTAATTAGTGGCGGAGCCACCTTATAAGAAGGGTTGTCATTTCGCTAAAAAGATGCACTGTATATTTAGGTAAAAAGATAAATTATATGTAAATATTCTATATATCGACTCTCCTTAATTTCATGTTATGTTTACTTTAATAAATTTTAAAATCCCTTAACGAAAATTTTGGCTCCGTCACTAATTTTAATGACTTTTAAGCAATCTGGTGGTGAAATGCTCATTGTTCTAACCACAATATTTGTTAAAGTGGGAGCCAAAATGCTTCGAATATAAGTATGTTTATTGATTTAGTGTAAACACAAGTTCAAAGTACAAAAGAATTCCGTTGAATTAAGTGGTAAATCTAAATATCATACCTATGAATCGAGAGATTTAAGTCACGACGAAGAAACACGTTATGAACTACTATTGATCTTCTAGATTAGGAGAAAAAAATTGGGGGTTCAAAATTTTGAAGTATTGTTATAAGATAATACGACTTGAAGTCACAGTTGTAGACTTGTAGTTGACTTGGTTGCACCATGTTAATGACTCCTATAGTCGGAGGGGAAGCACAATGTCGGCTGCAGTTCGATCGAACGCAGTCGATTTGGTTTAAATTATGTATCTGTCTTAAATTTTTTGTTAAATATGTATAATTTATTAGTTTAAAATATAGTAACTTAAAATGATTAGGATCTCGAACCCATAACCTTGAAATGTTGGCTTCGCCCTGCCTATAGTTTAAACAAGTAGAGTAATTTGTATCCATTTTCCTCCCAGAAACTTGAAGGACCAATAATATTTTCATATATTAACCATAAATCTCTTTCTATTGTAAAAATAGCACGGGTTAGCCAGTTTTTTGACTGGTCATTTAAAAATAGCCAGCATTTTCCAGGTCATTGAAAAATAGTCACTAATTTACTGCAACAGAGACCGGTCCATCATAATATACTGGGGATTTTGCATTTGTACCCACTTTTTGTGTCACGTTTTAACTTATACCCGCTTTGTAAAAAAAATTACATCCGTACCCGCTTTTGCGCATAACTTCAGCATGCGGGGCTGAAGTAGCAAAGACAATCACGCAAAACTTCAGCATTCTAGTAGACGGGCCCGAAGTAGCTTGCGGACTCTTCAGCTCTAGTAAATGGGGAACTTCAGCTCTAGAGCTGAAGTTTTTGTCTTTGTAGTGGGGAAAAACTTCACCTCTAGAGCTGAACTTTTTGTCTTTGTAAATGGGGAACTTCAGTATACGGGGCTGAAGTTCCCAGTTATAAAGACAAAAACTTCAGCATACAGGCTGAAGTTCCCCTAGTTACACTGGGAAACTTCAGCTCTAGAGCTGAAGTTGTCTTTGTAAATGGGAAACTTCAGCATACGGGGCTGAAGTTCCCAAGTTATAATGACAACAACTACAGCATACAGAGCTGAAGTTCCCCCTAGAGCTGAAGTTTTGTCTTGTGTAAATGGGGAACTTCAGCATACGGGACTTGTCACATTAAGTTAGAAGAGTTTTTCCAATTGATTGCTATATTTTCATCCACATGAATCAGATATAGTAACATTCACAAAGAAAAATATATACTATTAACAAACTGCTAAGTTATCATGCTATCAAAGAAAAAAATGATACTAGAAATAAATTAATGTGATAACAGTGAAGAGAAATTGGATAATACAACATGCAAGAATATATATCCAAAACTTAAAAGTATAAGAAATGAACCTTGGTTAAGCAGGAACAACTTCTAATTCTTGAATAGACGTCAAACAAAGACCTTGATCGGAAGACTCGACTACCTCGCTTCACTCAACTTTGGAGCTGCTCTTTTTGGTCTCTCTATTCGTATCTTTCCTTCTTCTTTTTTCCGTCCGTTTTTCCCTTCTTTTTTTATTTTGTTTTCCAGTGTGCTCTATTTATATGTGAGTGTCTTGTATAGTATAAGGTATGTGTGAATTAATATTGAGAGGAGTGGGGGAAGTGGAGCCATATGAAAGAGTGGGGGTGAGGCATGAGTGAAGTGGGGAAGTTGGGTATTATTTTTTTTTAGTATTATATATATATATATATATATATATATATATATATATATATAGTATAAAACTTACTTTTAGATTTAAAGAAAACTATATAAATAAGAAAACCCAATATTTACACTATAGTTTAAATTATACTAAGAAAAATACTATTATAACTTACATTTAAATTAGAAGAAACCAAGTATATATATATATATATATATATATATATAAATTATCTTCTATTTAAACATAGGAACAAATCTTATATTCTAAGATTGTGAATATCTTTTTGTAGTTTTTAATTTTCTTAAATAAAACCTATTAAGAGTAAGCTAAAAATTATAAGTATTAAGATTAGACCTAAAAGAAATCTTTACACCAAAATAGTATAGAATTTGGGTGTGGTAAAAAATTAGTTGTTCACAGCATGCTCCTCTTTGCTTGGAAACGTGAAGAGTTTTCAGGCAAAGAAAAATGAACACGGTGACTAATTTTTTACCTAACTATTATTTGAAAAGGAAAAGAAAATAAAAGAAAAAGATGCGACCGAGCCTTGGTTTTAGACATCCTACATATCCCGGGTTATAAGAGAATCAGGTCATGTGTAGTTCAAGTGAAAAAAGAGTGATGGAGTATTCCTAGATAGAGAGCCGACTGAAGTTCCGTCGAGGTTCTGATCCGCAGTTCCGACTATTACATCAAATGAAAATAAAATTACATACTCTTGAAATCTAAGAGTTACAAAATTCATATCCAAATGCCTTCTGGAGCCTAGTCTTGATTCTTGACTTGATTCTCCCATTGACTATGAAACTTGATGCTCTCGATGCAACATACTATGAAATATTATCGCAGGCTTGTTTCTTGATCAGGTTATAAGAAGATGGATCTTGAACTCCTTTGTCTCTGCATGCATCATGTCAAAGCTGCTTCGGCTGGTATTGAGATCAAACGTTCCACTTTCTTTGCCGAGAGATGGAATCTTATTTTTGCACATCCAATCCGTGCTTTGTAGAAAAACCTACAAGCAATCACAAACAAACAAAACGAACAAAAATTTTCTGCCCCAGCCTGCACTAGAAAATTTTTGTGAGTTATTGAATACACATTAAACTATCTTTGCTATTGCAGAATAAAGAATTGAAAAAGACACATTTTTTTAATTATAAATAATATGGGATGTCGTACCTAGTGTTAACAAGAATGAAGGCAAATAGGGGATATAGTACCTTGTGTTGACAATGGGATGAGGCTCGTGGCACTCTCGGATGCTACTAGGGAATGTCGTACCCTATGTTGGCAGAAAAATCCAGCCAGGGGATGTAGTATCCTGTGTTAGCAATAAGGTGAGGCTCGTGTCACTCGGGATGCTACTAGGGGATGTCGTACCCTATGTTAGCAATGAGAAATACAACCAGGGGATGTAGTACCCTGTGTTGACAATAAGATGAGGCTCCTGGCTCTCTAAGATTCTACTAGGGAATGTCGTACCCTATGTAGGCAGAAGATGGAAAAAAATATGCAACTAGGGGATGTATTACCCTATGTTAGCAATAAGAAATTCAGCCAGGGGATGTAGTACCCTGCGTTGGCAATAAGGTGAGGCTCATGGCTCACTGAGATTCTACTAAGGAATGTCGTACCCTATGTAGGCAAAAAGTAATGCAACCAGGGATGTAGTACCCTGTGATTGGCAATAAGATGAGGCTCTTGGCTCTCTAAGATTCTACTAGGGAATGTCGTACCCTATGTAGGCAGAAAAAAAAATGCAACTAGGAGATGTAGTACCCTATGTTAGCAATAAGAAATGCAACCAGGGGATGTAGTACCCTGTATTGGAAATAAGGTGAGGCTCATGGCCTACTGAGATTCTACTAAGGAATGTCGTACCCTATGTAGGAAAAATGTAATGCGACCAGGGGATATGGTACCCTGTGTTTAAGATAGAGTATTGATTGCCTACAATGAAACTAAGAATAACGTGATTACATGTATATTAGAAGAAAACTAAGGATTTGAGAATTTCACTTGGTGGTGTTCGCCTTTTCACGAACTGTTTTCTAAAATTGTTTTGTTCCTGTTCTGAACAAAGAAAAATTTGTTAGTTTTAAAATGGTGGTCAGTTTGTGGCCTTGATTTCTTAGGCGACTTGACCTTGTGTCCATTACAATTGTTAGAAACACTGACTCTGTCGATGGTCGTACAAATTGCCGGGAGATTCTGTCATTATTTTCTGGAGATCTTCTTTCTCAACATCAAAACCCGACTATTTTGCGCCTATCACCATTTGTGTTTATGGTGAAAACAACCTTGCTCCCAGAACAAATTTTAACTGAGTAACTTTTATTGATTTTTGACACATTGTTCAGTCCTTCAAGCCTTTTGCTCGTTAGGGAAACTCAAAGATGGGTTTATTCCTTTGCCCATGATGTTCATGCCCAGCAATCTTTGCTTCATATAACAGGGAAACTGTAACCGATTTTGCGGCCTTTTATTTGCTTTGCTTTGACGAAATTAGATTGAAAGTTACTCAAAAAGAATAGTATGAAAGAAAACAAGAAGGTGAACTAATAGGTATTACAACTTAAAGTGTACCTATCAGAGAAGAAAAATAAGAATAAAAAGGACTTATCTGGAGGAATATGCTGACTTCAATGAACATGACATGCACTTTGGACTAGATGCCCGATCCGTCTGAACCGTCTAATTCTCAAAATGTATTGTAAAATTCAATTTGAAACTGAGTTCTTTGTCTTAACCATGCTTGTGCCGAGATATAAGAAGCTTTAAATCGATCAACGATGCCCTTTTTGGGTTTTCACTGATTGACCTCTCTCATTTGTTTTTCGCTCAACTCATATTGCCTTATAGTGCCCACGAGGGTTTTCACTAATACGATTCTCTCATTTTATTTTTCTCTCTTTACAATGGCTGAGACATCGCCCGTAGTATATTGACTTAGCATTCTCGAAAGTTGATCAGAAGGTCTTAACAGGGAAATGTAAAAAGAACTTATTCAACTGAACTACAACTTCTGGAACCATTTTGACAGAAACACCGTCGAAAAATAACATAAAATCATGTCCCAGTTTCTTTGAATACTGGAAAATGTGGATTTTTGTATTAGTGTGACCGAACCCCAGAGTGAGGCTACCTACATATCCTTTTGGAATCAGGTCAGACGTAGTTCAATTAACATGAACTTGTTTTGATGATTTTTCTTTTTGCTTTTTTTTTTCTTCTTTCTTCGTTTTTTTTCTTTTTCTATTTTTTTTTTGGATTTTTTTGATTAAGTACATTGGTTCCAAAAGAGGGGAAAACAAAGAAATAATAAAAACAAGGCTTCAAAGGGCTAACTAGGGTTGACCAGTATTTGGGTAGTGAGAATGATAGCCTTTCGTCATCCCAACTTGAGAATGCTAAGTACAAAAATGTCCCCACAGAAACGTGTCAAGCATAGTATCTCTTGACCGCATCCGCGTTGACGGATATATCAGTCACCTTCCTTCTATATCTTCCAAGTGTAGAGCTTCTTTTGACAATACTTTCTTGGTGAGGTAAGGACATTTCCAATTCGGGACGAACTTTCCTTTTGCTTCTTCCTGGTGCGGAAAGATAAGTTTCAAAACAAGTTTTCCTACCTCAAATTGTCTTGGGAACACTCTCTTGTTGTAAGTGCGTGCCGTTCTTTGTTGGCATAATTGACCAAAACAAATTGCCGCCAAACGCTTTTCATCAATTAAATTCAACTGCTCCAATTGGGACTTGACCCAGTCATTGTCCTCGATCCATGCTTCAACAATGATTAGGAGAGAGGGAATCTCAACCTCTTGATTAATTATTTCGAGATTAGACAGCTTTTTAAGATCTGGGCATGAATTCCGCATGCATGTCATATTTTTAAAGCCAGTATTAACGAAACTGAAAAGAATAAGAAATTAACAAAAATTAGGAAAAGGAAAAGATGGAATTTTACTAAGAAAATGGAACTTCGTTTCATTGAATTTGAAAGGGTAGAAGGGTTAACATCAAAGCAAAGCAATTAAACTATAATATCTGATTACAACCCTTAAAATAATCCAAATACAGAAAAAGCAACAAAATAGACTACCAAGGCTCTTTCCTGAAATGAATAGGAGTTGCTTCCCAGTTGTTGAGCGAGGTATCTGGACCAATGAGCTGAACACTTGCATGGCTGGGGTTTTCACCAACTTGAACCCTATTGATCTCATAGAACATCTCTTTGAGACCTTAGAAAACTTCATCATTGTCATCCTGTATGGATCCTTCCTCTTGCTTTTTTCGATTTTTGAAACTGCCTAACCCGCTTTGAACTGCTTGCGTGGTTTCCTTAAGGGATGCCTGACTCACAATTTTTCCCGACTTCATGCCATTCTCAACTTTCACCAATCTTAATCGCCTCAGCGAAAGGTTTACCAATAGCGACCAAAATGTAATGGAGGTAATCAGGATCCTGAGCTTGAAGAAAACAGTCAATCATTTCTGCCTCTTTCGTTGGTGGTTTGACCCTAGCAGCCTGCTCTCTCCACTTGATTGTATATTCTCTAAAGCTTTCTGTTGGTTTCTTCTTTATGTTGACGAGAGAGAAGCGATCTGGCACTGTTTCAATGTTGTACTGAAACTGTTGGACAAAGTCTTGAGCCATGTCGTTCCAAACGTGCCAGTGAGAGATGTCTTGATCTATGAACCACTCTGAAGCAATTCATGTCAAACTTTCCCTAAAATAAGCCATGAGTAATTCTTCTTTGCCTCCTGCTCCCCTTAATTGGTTACAATACCTCTTCAAATGGGCAACGGGATCACAATGCACGTCATACTTGTCAAACTTGGGGGTCTTGAAATCGGGTGGCAAATGGACATGGGGGAACATGCATAAATCATTAAATGAAAAACTCTTGTGGCCTCCCAAACCCTGTATGTTTCTCATGGTTTGTTTCAAGCTCTTCATTTTTCTAGTCATTTCCTTTTGTTCCATATTCTTGTCAGGCTTTTCGATCTCAACTGGGAACATGTTCAGAGGAGTATGCTTGTATGAATCTGGAACCTTGGAAGTCAGTTCTGGAGAGTAATGTTGGGCATGAGCATTCAGTTGTGGATCATTGTTGGATTTTTGAGCTAGATCCAGTTGAGGGACAGTGAAGGTATGGACAATGGGTACAGTATGTGGGTCATTTCTGAGGGGTGCAGTTGGAGGACGTGGAATGGATGTACTGGGGATAGTGGGAAGATTAATGCTCGGACTGAATCTAGGTCCAGGTTGGTATAATGGGTTACTTGTTATGGAGATGGGCACTTGACTTGCAACTGATACACTATGAAGATTGTCCGAAGACCCTATGGATAGTGGGGGCGGTGCTTGTCCATTCACCCAAGCTTAGAACATCTCTTCCAATTGTTGCTTCAACACTCTTACTTCTTCAACCAGTCTCGTACCTTGTTCGATCAATTGTCCATGGACGTCATCATTATCTGACTCATTCTCACTGTTATTTGCCATTTTACTTTTTCCTTTTGATCTCGTGTTGTAAGGGTGAGTCGCCATTTTAAACCACAAACCAACCACCTCTATTTAACTTTATCTCTTTAGATGACAAACAACAAACGTGTTAGAGTTAGACATTTTGCAGATATTAATCACATGTTGTACGTCATGCACCTAATGCCATTTTCATTTCTAAAATGAGCTTGGAAGACTTCATGCTTCATCCCGGCTTATTGGTTTATTGGTTTATTTTCATCTTGAATTTAGCGTTCTCTTTTCTTTCTCTTTTTATTTATTTATTTATTCCTAAAGTCTTCTTTTTTTTTTCTTTTTTATTCCAGATTAATTATGGTTATGATCGCATCCGATGGGAATTTCCTACATATCATGACGCCACATGAATCAGACCATTACGTCGTTCAGAAAGATCATGAATAAATTAAATAAACTAACTTTTTATTTATTTTGATTTTCTTTTCGAATGAAAGATTTCTAAAATGAAAGAAAATATTTTTGGTTTTAAATTTTTTATATTTGGGATTTTCTAAAGAAAGAATTCTAAAGAAGGAATTAAAGGAAACTTTTTTGTTTGGATATTTGAAAATTGGGGCCTGAACCGATAAGGTTTGCCGACGTATCTCACATCCGGTGAGAATCAGACCCGTATAATTCGGTTTAAATAAATAATAAAAAGAAAAAAAATATTTTGAAAATTGTGATTTTACACATTAGAACCCTTCAAATTTTTTTAATTATTATTATTATTTTTTTTAAAACGGGCACTTTATGAAAACTTGGGGGATATTTTCTCTTTCCCTCTCCTCTGTTCAATCAATCTATCCTAAAGCCGGTAAACATTTGAGTAAAGCCTACCAAATAATGTTACATGTAGCATAGAAAAATGAACATGCTAGTCTGAAAAATTGGTACATGTCCTAGACGGGCATGACCCCAGTGCCGAGTTCCGCTAAGTCCAATGCACATGATGAAAATAAAGCGTAGCCTACTAGGGATATTCATTGCTTGTGGCTTGTTCTTTTAAGTTTTAAAATCCTAAAGGAGATGGTATCTAGACCTGGCTTACCCGCGGGGACAACCCGAGCCGAGGAGCGTCAAGCGTCACCAGTAGTAGAACAACACTGGCTAGCTAACGACTCTCCCGCCTAAACATGTGTGACTAAATCCTTCACCATAAGCTGGTAGGCTAACTGACTTTATCTCAAGACATAAATTTTATGATGTTGGTAGGCAAACACAACATAACTACCTATCAGAGGACTTAGAGGGGTGCGAGAGAGGATACGATTTATATCACAGTTCAAATAAATATTAAAGCGGTAAATAAGCGACAAATAGCACATTAGGCTCCAAAACACAATAATATCCAAAACATGATAAAAGCCAAACAATAATCAATATACAAAGCTCGAATCTAATTAATTGTCCCCAGCAGAGTCGCCAGAGCTGTCACACCTCTTTTTTTGCCGCACAACCTTTTATGAGGTTGAGTTAGAAGAGTTTTTCCAATTGAAGTGACGTTTTAAAAAGGGATTTGTACCCGCTTTTTAAAAAACTTTTAACTTGTATCCACTTTTTAAATAACTTCAACTCCTCTTTATCTTAGTAACTCAACCTCGTAATAGCCCCCAATTTTATAGTTTTTAAAAAGTGGGTACAAGTTAAGAGTTTTTATCTTAGTAGTTTATTTTAATTAAGAGAGATTTTTATAGTTTATGCAATCTAGTCCTCTTAGTCCAAAACTAAAACCCAACAAAAACGGACCAAATCCAATTTCCCAAATTGGGCCAAGCCCAAATCCTTAACACCGTAACACTAATACACCCTAAAAACTTCAGCACATAATCGAAACCCTAGACCAAAAAAAACAGGAGGAGAGCTTACACAGAACCTCTCTACAAAGTCGGCCACCTCTCCCCTGAAGATTGCCTCCTCTCCCTCACTCTCAAACCCGCCGGTGACCGACTCCACCACCTCCCTCACGCCGGCCAGACCATCCCAATACCCTCACTCATCTCCTCCCTTGAAACAACCACACGCCGCCACTGACCACTCAAACTCGCCGGCCATTTCCTCCACCCCCTCAACACCCAACGACCCACCATTGAATCCGATGAAACAGAGCTTAAACCAGCAAAAAACCCAGCTCAAAAACGCCCTGAAACTACCCCAATCCAGTGTGATAGTCAGCCCGAAATCGTTGTCCAACTTAGTCGATTTGAATCCCTCGAGGTTGTTGATTTGGGTTCGAGTTTCTAGGCCTCTAGCTCAATTGAAGATTGTTTGTTTGTGGTATTTCAGTTCCTCTGTAATCGTCTGAAATTTTGAGAGGCACGTCACTATCTTATTCTTTATCTATCGATTTTGTCTCATATGATATTTGGGTGATAAACTTTGTGTTGATTTCATGCTCATTCGTGATATTTTGAACTGAAATGGTCTGATGTTGTTATGAATTTTTATTAATTGATTTAATGGTGAATTATCCCATGTTCAGTAGTGAAACAATTCGTACCAATTACTTATTGTAATGTATTCCTTTTAGTGAAAATTTGCACCAAGGAATTCGGGCATAATAATGTGAGGTGACCCAATCTCTTTCACAAACAATCTCAAAAGTTTAGGAAAATGAACAACGCAGTAACATTGTGACTGCGGGTACGGTTTCAGTGACGTAGTTGTGACGCTTAACTATTAAAATCTGGGGTACATTTATGTGACTCGGCCACAATTTAAGTTTAATAAAATAAATATGTTGTAGATCGTGGGTACGACTCCCGTGACGCGATTCGCAATGTGCACAAAAACAAGCGAGTGTGCGACCCCGCAACTTGTTCAAACAATTTCCATAAATCACGGACCTCTTATAATTAAATGTCAAATTAGGAAATCAACTTATGAGCATTGTATTTTTCTTTAGCAGCAATTAATAAATAATATATCGTGACTATGGGTACGGTTCCCGTGGCATAGTTATAGGTACATAACTCTAAAATTCGAGTGCACGCTGGCGTGACTCGACCCCTAATTTCAAATAATTAAAATAAACATGTTTTAGAATCATGGGTACGGTTCCCGTGATATGATTTGCGATGTGTACAAAATAACAAGTTCACGACACCACGACTTATTCAAATAAACTCCTTAATTGTTTAAATTGTTTAAAAGCGGCTAAAAGTTAAAAAGGCTAAAGTGCACAATAGGATTTCAAACAATGTCTTAAAATCAGATAAATAGGCGCATAATAATAGTTGAGCGACCGTGCTAAAACCACGGAACCCGAGAAGTCCTAACACCTTCTCTCGGGTTAATAGAATTTCTTACCCGGATTTCTGTGTTCGCGGACTGTAAAACAGAGTCAATTTTTCCTCGATTCGGGATTTAAACCGGTGACTTGGGACACCATAAACTATCCCGAGTGGCAACTCTGAATTTTAAATAAAATAATCCCGTTTCGATTGTCACTTAAATTGGAAAAACTCCCTTATATCTTCCCGGGGGTAGGAAAAAGGTGTGACAGCTCTAGCGACTCTGCTGGGGACCGAACCCAGAATCTCTGGTTCAGGGTTCAAGAATTCGAGCATAGAATAATTGTTATATGTTGGCTTTATTTATTACCTGATTTTATTATATGTTCGGGCATAATGTGCTAAATATTGCTTTTTACCGCATTGATATTATTGAACTGTATATAAACTGCTACGGAACCCTTCTCTTCTATCTTCTGAGGAGTGCACGCTGGAATGACTTCTTTCTGTTACTGTCATATCCCAATTTAGAACGAGGTTCGGATAAGTTGCAAAGCCGTATGATCTTTTGGTTGCCGGTACGCTGCCCCCCTCGGCTCGAGTTGTTCGGTCGGATAAGCCAGGTCTTGAACAATACACCCAGGTTTTAAACCTAGAATAACTCAGCCTCATGCCGGATCCCTAGTAGGAATGCTTGTTTGCATCATGTGCATTTGACTTAGGGGACTCAACACAGGGGTTGGGTCCGTCTAGGACAGGCGTACCCAGAAATAAAAAGAGCAACCTGATGCATTTTATGTGCTACCTGTGCATTTAATTTTTTTTGGATTTCATGTTTACCGGCTTTTAGACTAAGTGAGGAAAACCAAAAAGAAAAACCAAGTTTGAGGTAGGATTGAGGATTTCACCCGTTTCTGAAAATGGTGTCCAAAATATCCCGGAACTCTGTTGAATTTTTGAAAAGAAAAAAGAGAAAATTTTCTTGAAAAATAAAAAGATAAAAAAAGGAGTTTTTGAGAAAGAAAAATTTTAGTCCAAAATGGTCTTAGAAAAATTTTAGTCCAAAATGGTTTTGTTTTTCCTTTTCGTGTCAAAATTGGCCGAACTACGCGGGTTTGATTCCCACCGGATGTGGGATACGTAGGCAACCCTCATCGGGTCCAACCCCGCTTTGGAAAATTTTGAAAAAAAAATATATGAAGTGTCGTCATTTTTTTATAAATAAGTAGGTGATGTCGTTTTGTCTAAATAGCCGAATGTTCCAGCGGGACGCCGGAAGGCTGCTTTGCAAAATAGCCACCGATACTTTCTTTGATAATTTTGGCCATTAGCGAACACGGCCCTAAGAACTTCCATTCCAAAGTAATGAAAGGCCGTATTCGCAAAAGTAGCCTTGATTTATCCATTCCGAAGATTAAGCCTTTTGTCAGTTTTTCAGTAAGATTCACGTTGTCTATAAACTAACCGCCTTAATCTAAATGTGCAGAATGAGCACGAGTCAAAATTTACCAATAAGGATCATGTCCAAGGTTCCACTGGAGCTACACATATGGTGGGAAGATTTGGGTCAAGAAGGACGAGATATGGTCAACTTTTATTTGAAAGGGCTTACCGGATTGCTAAAGGTCAGGCCCGGAAGAGACATAATAAGGGCCTTGGTAACATTTTGGGACCCAGCTCACAACGTTCTACATTTCTCAAATTTTGAACTCACACCCACTTTGGAAGAAATAACAGGTTACGTGGGAAGTACTGAAGGTCTAAGGTATAAATACCTGGTCGCTCCAAGGGCCGTTACCCCCCACAAGTTTCTGGATTTGCTAAAAATAAGCAGGGGGATCCAGTATGCAGATTTGGGAAGAGGGTTTTCTACTCTACGCTTCATATACCAGAGGTACGGGCATGAGGGAGGATTTAACAACCCGAAAAATGGGAATTGTAGCAAAGGGAACCGATTGAAATGGGATGACGATAGGCGCTTCGCTTTCATGGTAGCTTTCTTAGGTCTCGTGGTGTTTCCCCGGAAGGATGGGAATATTGATCTGCGAGTAGCTGGAGTCGTCAGTGTTTTGATTACCAATGCCAAGAGCACTCTTGCCCCTATGATAGTGTTTGAGATATATCGAGCTCTCACGGTTTGTAAAGCTGGGGTAGATTTTTTCAAGGGGTGCAATTTGCTACTACAAATGTGGATGATTAAGCATCTGTGTCACCGCCCTCGATATATGAATTATGGATCCACGAGAAAGAGCTGTGTTAAAGAGTTCGACACAAGGGTCTCCGATTTCAAATTGCCAGAAGGGTTTGGAGATTGGGTATCCTGCCTTTGCTCCATAACGGCAAGACAAATAGAATGGACACTGGATTGGCTTCCTGTGGAAGAAGTTGTGTATATGCTGGCTATCGGTCCTTACTTGCTCCTAATGGGTCTTCGAGGCATTCAGCCTTACGCTCCATACCGGGTGATGAGACAGTTGGGAAGATGCCAGGTGACACATCCAGATGAAGATCTTAGTGTTTATGCGGTCGAAGTCAGCTCCGACGGCCAATTCCATGAAGAAACAGTTCGTCATATTTGGAACGAGTGCCAGTATTTGACAACAAACACTCAAGTGCGTGACTTATCTAAAGGCGAGGTCTCACCAGCCTATCTTGCTTGGTATATAAAGAAGGACACTACAAGGGCCGAACCTGAAAGCCCAACCAAAAGGCCCCACATCCAGGAATTTGTTGAAGCGTCACAGGAACAGTGGGCTTGGTTGACCAAGGAAAATGAGTACAAGGCCACAATAGGAAGGTTGGAAAAGCAAGTCAGGGATCTTCAATTTGAGAAGGGTTTGCAAGTTGTCGCGGATGAGGGTGAAAAGAAAATGATAGCTGAAGAGAATGACGCCCTCCGGGCCCAAATCCGGGAAATGAAAACGGCAGCCGAGAACCCCGTCAGAAGTGCAAAAGCTGAAAAGCTTATAGATAATCTTAGGCAGAAAGTGGGTGAATATAGTTTTGATCTTAAAAAGACCGATGGCGAATTGGCAAAAGTTCGAACAAAATTGGCTAGGAATGCAGAGGAAAGAGCACACTTGGTTCAACAATTAAAAGAAAATATGACAATAAAGCCATGGGGTTGAAGAAAAAGATCACCGTCTTTGAGAACAAAATGACCAAGTAGGCAAAATATTTCAAAGCAGAAAGAGAATACTGCTATGCCCTGATGTCGCAGCTAGAGAAAGACATGCAACAACTTCAAGAGCAAAATCATACACCCGAACAAATTTTGGGGGCTAGATCCCAGCAGATTAGACGATTGTTACAAGAGAAGGGTATTATCAGAGAAAGGGTTAGGAGCATTGCGGACTACATTGCAATGAAGTGCAACGAGTGTGAAAACATGACTAGGTCCATGTTCTTCGCTTCCGTTATGATTTTTGTCCGACAGATTATGGATGACCTATTTCGCCTGCAAGAAGATATGGTGCATAGGCCCGTGGCGAGACCGACTGATGTCCCGCGGGCCCCTGGAGCAGTAATTGAGGCACTTATGTATTCCTGATTTTTATTCGAGTCTGTATTTTTGATTTCTTTGGAGTTTGTTAGTCTATTTTCGAGTATTTCCATTTTTCTTTTGAAGTCTGTTAGTTCACTTGTCAAGTCTGTTGGTTCTCATGTTTAAATTTGTAGGGGAAGTCGTTGTAATCAGGATATTTTGTTTTGTTTATTTCATGAAAATTTGAAAAAAAAAACCAAAAAACTATCTTTCTTTTATTTCGCATTTGTTCCCTGAACTACGTAATGATTTGATTCATGCGGCGCCATGATACGTAGGCAATCCCCATAGGATTCGTTCATAACCATAAAATGAAAAAAAAATTAAAAAAAAATCAAAGAAAGAAAATCAAGAAAATCGAGTGGAAGGCAATAATGGCAAAACAAGAGAGGAAAAACAAGTGCAAAATAAGAGGGAGGCAAAAAAAATAAGTGGAAACGGCCAATAGTGATTGAGAAGGGTTTTGAAGTGAAAGAAAAGAAGAGAGAAGAGGAAAGCGCAAAACGCGAAGAGTTAGTTAAAAGCCGGGATGAAGCATGCAGTCATTCAAATGCATGAATAGAAGCTTTAACTGTCCAGGTGCATTGAATCCCAAATGTGCGGTTGCCTATCTGTTAAATCTTTTAATGCTAACAAGTTTGCTGTTGTCATTGAGTTCAGGCAGGTGGTTAGTTTGTTTGGCATTCTGGCAACCCACCCGTACAACACCAGGTCTAAAAACAAGTTGAGCATGGCTGGCAAAGAGCTGGATGTAAGTGTTATTGATCCGTCAAGGGAAGGAGAAGAGTCTGATGTTAATCTGAAAGAGGAGTTACATAAGTTGAAACAACAAATGGCAGAGATATATCAAGCATGGATGAAGGGGCATCCATCACCATCATACCCCGCCAACCCTGCTTTCATCCCGCCACTAGCTCAATCCCAAGAACCTCCCACTGTCGACTCATATCCGCAACATCCATCAGGCTTCCCCCATTACCACCACTATCGGGGCACCACTTCCCAAACCACACAAGCGCCACTAGCCAAACCAATCCCATACCCCCTTCCACCAGCCACCCCTGTTTTCATAGCATCCCCGCTCGCTAAACTCCATCGATCCTCCAGTGAGCCATTATTCCATACCCAATATAACCAATACTATCCCCCAGAGCCTACTTTCAAAGGCCCCAGACTATTACTCCTACACTCCTCATTTTGACCTCCCTGTCGAGACTGAGAAACCACCTAAAAATCTAGAGCAGGAGACTTTCAGGAAGGTAAGAAGCCTGGAACAATCATTCAGGAACATGCAGGGATTGGGAGGCCAGTTGAGCGTAGCCTACAAAGATTTGTGTTTATTTCTCGATGTTCAGCTGCCTGTACGATTCAAAATGCCTAAATTTGACCTCTATGATGGACACGGAGACCCAGTGGCCCATTTGAGGGGTTTCTGTAGTAAAATGAGAGGAGCTGATGGGAAAGATGAACTACTGATGGCATACTTTAGCCAGAGTCTGAGTGGCGTGGCATTGGAGTAGTACACTCGTCAGGATCACAGCAGATGGTATACTAGGGATGATTTGGCCCAAGCATTCGCTCGTTATTTCCAATACAACATCGAGATTGTTCCAGATCGTTTGTCTTTGACTAAGGTTGAGAAGAAGCCTAGTGAAAGTTTCAGAGAATATGGCTTTTGCTGGAGAGAACAAGCAGCAAGAGTTAACCCCCCAGTGGAGGAAAACGAAATAGTGGAGTACTTTTTGGAGGCTCTAGAGCCTACTTACTTTGGCCACCTGATATCGACCATATGCAAGCCTTTCAATTAGGTAGTAAAGATGGGTGGCATGGTGGAGGAAGGGCTTAAATCAAGAAAAATCATGAGCTACTCGGCCATCAAAGCAACCACCCAAGCCATTCAGAATGGTACCGGGGGAGTGATTGTAAAGAAGAAGAAAAAAGATGTGGCAACAATTGATTCAGGATCATGGCTTGGACCAAGGAGCCCGTCAGCCCATTATACTCAGCCCCGACCCCATCACCGAGCCTACCCTCAAACTCTATATAGTCCACACCAACATTACGTCCCATCACCAGACCCTTCTGTCCACCACGCCCAGTCATAAACTCTACCTCCTTCCTATTCACAATGGCATGCCTCAGCCCCACAAAATACCTACCCAGCTCCACAAAATGATTACCCACCCCCCGAGCCTATTGAAATCTTTCCGACCCAAGTTTCCGGCCCAAACCAGTTTCAAAAATGAGAAGTTGCAGCGGAAGAAAACTTTCACCCCGTTGGGGGAGTCTTATACCAGTTTATTCCAGAGATTGAGGCAGTTGGATGTGCTGAGGCCAATTGAGTCGAATTGCCAAACCCTCCCCCAAAGAATCTTGACTACTCCTTGAATTGTGCCTACTGTTCTAGTACTCCGGGACATGATACAGAGAAGTGTTGGCATCTGAAAAATGCCATCCAGGAGCTCATCGATACAAACCAGATTATAGTCCAAACCCCGGAGGCACCCAACATCAATCAGAACCCATTGCCAACCCATGATGAGACCAACATGATCGAGATAGTACATAAAGAGGGGGAATCTAAGAAGCCCTCACAGTCCGTCATAATGATTTGGTCTAGTGAGGTCAAGCCAGTCAAAAAACCAACGGTTGAAGGATCTGTGAACAAGTTGAGCATGACAAACGGTGAGCCATCTGTCATAGTTGAGAAGAGATCCCCAAGTAATGTTGTACCAAAGCAAGAGGAGTTAAGGGTGGTCGTGCCAGGGTTGACGAGTAAGCCTATCATAATTGTAAAGGGTTCCCATACGGACCCTATAATCATCAAACCTGTAACCCAGTTGCCGGTAGTCAACACCAAGGCTATCCCATGGAGCTACGAACGGGTGATAGTGACCTATAAGGGAAAGGAAGTGAAAGAAAAAGTCAATGAAGCCTAGGGATTAACTCGTTCGGGGAGATATTTTTCCCCGGAAGATTTAAGGTAAGCTAAAACATCCAATGATAACCTAATTCTAGTAAAGAAAGCAGTCACCAAAGAAGAAGCGGAGGAGTTTTTGAGAAAAATGAAGGTACAAGATTACTCCATCGTGGAGTAGCTGAGAAAGACGCCCGCTCAAATTTCCCTGCTATCATTGTTGATCCATTCAGATGAGCATCGCGAGCCCTGATGAAAATTCTGAACGAGGCTCATGTCCCCGGCAAAATCTCAGTGAATCATCTGGAAAAGATCGCCAAAAAAATATTTGAGGTAAACAGGATCACCTTCTCTGATGAAGAGTTGCCCGTGGAAGAAACTGAACACAACAAAGCTCTCTATCTCACGGTAACATGTGAAGATTCTGTGGTCACCAGGGTATTAGTTGACAATGGCTCCAGTGCAAACATTTTCCCTCTCTCTACTCTGAACAAGTTAAAAGTTGATGATTAGAGGATTCACAACAACAACATATACGTCCGAGGTTTTTACGGTGGAGGAAAAGACTCGGTTGGTGATATAGTGCTTGAGTTGACAATAGGACCGGTGGAGTTCACCATGGAATTCCAGGTATTGGACGTAGCCGTCTCTTACAATTTGCTGTTAGGTCGGCTGTGGATACACGCCGCCAAAGCAGTCCCGTCCTCTTTGTACCAGATGGTCAAGTTTGAGTGGGAAAGACATGAGATCGTCGTGCATGGTGAGGAGAATTTGTGTGCTTGCAGTGATGCCTATGTTCCATTTACTGAGGCCGAAGACGATAAATGAAACAGTGTCGGTCGAGAAGGTTCCAGAAAGGGAATGTATTCCAACTTCAAATATAGCCTCTACATCCATCATGGTGGACTCTGAAATGCTGAAAAATGGATTTATGCCAGGTAAAGGTTTGGGTGCATCATTACAGGGTATCGTACAGCCAGTGTCCCTCCCTGAAAATTTGGGTACGTTCGGTTTTGGATTCAAACCCACAGTGGAAAATGTGAAAAAGGCTAAAAGGTTGAAACAGAAGACATGGGAACTTTCGAAGCCTATCTTGCGTCTCTCCAGGTCCTTTGTCAAGCCTGGTGCCAGGAAACGCCCAGTGTCAACAGTTCCACGTCTTGTGGCTAACATTGATGAAGAGTTTATTGAAAGGTTCCAGAGGTTGTTTGAGGATGTGAACATGGTAGAAGTCGGAGGAGGGTCCAGCAAAGCAGACGTGCAGTTCGTCGGGCCGAATGTAAAGCTTAACAATTGGAAGGCAACTCCTCTCCCTACTCGGAAGGAGTCTTGGTAGTTTGTTTTGGTTTCCTTTCTATCTGGGTTATTCCAGGGTTGTGACCCAACTTTTTATTTTTTGCTTGTTAATGTACAAACACTGTTATCCTTTATTTTCAATGAAATGCAATTTCCCTTTTCCATCTTTCCTGATAGTTCTTATTTTGTTTTATTTTCTTCTTTGTATAGTTCTTTTTATGCTGGTTTCAATGACATGACATGCATGAGGAATCTTCGGTCCAGTCTTAAAAGTCAATCTAATACTGAAATAATAATCCAAGAAATAGAGTGTGATGGTGAAACAAAACATGATGAGGACAAGGAATTTGAGGAAATTAGTAAGGAACTAAATCATTTTGAAGAAAAACCCAAGCCTAATCTGAATGAAACGAAAGCAATCAATTTAGGAGATCCAAAGAATGTTAGAGAAACCAAGATAAGTGTCCATCTTGAGCCACAAATCAGGGAAGAATTAATCAAAGCATTATTTGAATATAAGGATATTTTTGCATGGTTGTATGATGACATGCCAGTTGACCCGGCATTCCCTCCCGTCAAGCAGAAGCTGAGAAATTTCAAAACTGACATGAGTTTAAGGAAGAAATCACAAAGCAGTTGGAAGCAAAGGTCATTCGAGTCACGCGATATCCCACTTGGTTAGCTAATGTTGTGCCGGTGCCAAAGAAGGATGGCAAATACCAGGATATGCGTTGATTACCGTGATCTCAACAAAGCAAGCCCAAAGGATAATTTTCCATTTCCAGATATCTACATTCTGATTGAAAAATGTGCCAAGCACGAGATCGGGTCTTTCGTGGATTGCTATGGGGGATACCACCAGATTTTAATGGATGATGAGGATGCAGAAAAGACAACATTCTTTACTCCATGGGGAACTTATTGCTACTAGGTAATGCCATTTGGTTTGAAAAATGCTGGGGCAACTTACATGAGGGCAATGACTACTGTGTTACATGACATGATACACAAGGAGATTGAGGAATACGTGGATGATGTGATCGTAAAGTCAAAGCAGCAGGCCGACCACGTCAGAGATTTGAGAAAGTTTTACAAAGGCTCCGTAGGTATGATCTTAAGCTTAACCCTGCCAAGTGCGTATTTGGTGTTCCATCCGGAAAGCTGTTGGGATTCATAGTCAGTCATCGAGGCATTGAGTTGGACCCGTCAAACATCAAAGCTATTCAAGAATTTCCACCTCCAAGGAACAAGACTGAGGTGATGAGTTTGCTCGGGCGTTTAAACTACATTAGCAGGTTTATTGCTCAACTCACGACAACTTGTGATCCCATCTTTAAGTTGTTGAATAAGGATTCTATGGTCAAATGTACTGATGAGTGCCAGGAGGAATTTGATAAAATCAAGGGATACTTGTCAAACGCACCTGTGTCGGTCTCGCCGGAACCCGGGAGACCTTTAATTCTCTATCTGACGATCTTGGATAAATCGTTTGGCTGTGTGTTGGGTCAGCATGACATCACTGGTAGGAAGGAGTAAGCCATCTATTATCTCAGTAAGAAGTTCACATCCTATGAGGTTAAGTATACTCCCCTTGAAAGAACATGTTGCGCCCTGACTTGGGTGGCACAAAAGTTGAAGCATTATCTGTCGTCTTACACTACATACCTCATTTCTCACCTGGATCCTCTAAAATATATCTTTTAGAAGCCTATGCCCACAAAAAGACTTGCGAAGTGGCAGATTTTTCTCACGGAGTTTGACATTATCTATGTGACTCAGACCGCGATGAAAGCCCAAGCATTGGCCGATCATTTGGCCGAGAACCCGGTTGATGAAGAGTATGAGCCATTGAAGACCTATTTTCCTGATGAAGAGGTGATGCATATTGACGAGGTTGAGCAGGAAGAAAATCCCGGTTGGAGACTCTTCTTTGATGGGGCCGCTAACATGAAAGGTGTCAGAATAGGGGAAGTACTCATCTAGGAAACATGGCATCACTACTCTGCTACGGCTCAGCTTCGTTTATATTGTACCAACAACATGGATGAGTACGAGGCATGCATTTTTGGATTGAGGTTAGCTATAGACATGGGAGTCTAGGAAGTTTTGGTCTTGGGAGACTCGGACCTCCTGGTGCACTAGATTCAAGGAGAATGGGAAACACGGGATTTAAAACTCATACCGTATAGACAATGTTTGCACGATCTTTGTCAGCGGTTTCGATCCATAGAGTTCAGGCATATTCCAAGGATCCATAATGAGGTTGCCTATGCTTTGGCTACTTTGACGTCAATGTTGCATCACCCGGACAAAGCTTATGTCGATCCTCTGCATATTCAAGTTCGGGATCAGCATGCCTACTGTAATGTCGTTGAGGAAGAACTCGATGGTGAACCGTGGTTCCATGACATTAGGGAGTATATCAGGATGAGAGTATATCCAGTACAATCCACAGGTGATCAAAAGAGAACAATTCGACGTTTGGCTAGTGGATTTTTCTTGAGCGGAGCGTTTTTGTACAAAAGAACTCCAGATCTTGGGCTATTGAGGTGCATTGATGCTAAGCAAGCCATGACTATCATGACCGAGGTACATTCCGGAGTTTGCGGGCCGCATATTAGCGGGTATGTTCTGGCAAAGATGCTTCTTCGAGCAGGGTATTATTGTCTCACCATGGAACGAGATTGCATCAACATTGTGCGCAAGTGTCATCAATGCCAAGTACACGGAGACTTGATTCACTCTCCGCCATTTGAGTTGCACACAATGTCCGTGTCGTGGCCCTTTTTCGCTTTGGGCATGGATGTCATTGGACCAATTGTGCTCGCAGCGTCAAACGGGCACAGGTTCATTCTGGTGGCCACTGACTATTTCACTAAGTGGGTCAAAGCTAAAACTTTCAAATCTGTGACCAAGAAGGCAGTGGTCGACTTTGTTCATTCAAATATCATTTGTCGGTTCGGAATCCCAAAGATAATCATCAGAGGCAATGGTGCTAATCTTAACAGTCATTTGATGAAAGAAGTATGCCAACGGTTCAAGATTACGCATCAGAATTCCACTCCGTATCATCCCAAGGAAAACAGAGTTGTCGAGGCAGCCAACAAGAACATAAAGAAAATACTTCGAAAAATGGTGCGAGGTTCCAAGCAATGGCATGAGAAGTTGCCTTTTGCTTTGCTAGGTTATCGCACTACTGTTCTCACTTCAGTAGGTGCAACTCCTTATTTGTTGGTATATGGTACTGAAGCAGTGATACCCGTGGAAGTTGAAATTCCATCCCTTCGAATTGTTGGTGAAGCCGAAATTGATGATGATGATTGGGTCAAAACCCGTTTGGAGCAATTAAGTCTGATTGACGAGAAAAGACTGGAAGCAGTGTGTCATGGCCAGTTGTATCAAAGGAGAATGGCAGGCGCATACAATAAAAAGGTGCGTCCTTGGAAATTTGAAGTGGGTCAAGCAAGTGTTGAAACGCATCCTTCCACATCAGGCTGAAGCAAAAGGCAAGTTTGCCCCAAATTGGCAAGGGCCGTTCATCGTAACCAGAGTGTTGTCCAATGGTGCTTTGTATTTAGCAGATATAGAAGGCAAATGTGTAGATATGACTATCAATTCTGACGCAGTTAAAAGATATTATGTATGATTTTCTTTGGTTTAAATTGTGTTTGTTTGTACTTGGCATGTTTTGAAGATTGGAATAATGAAGGCATTTTATTCTGCTATCTAAACACTTTACCCTTTGTTACCCCTTTGAGCCTTATTTATTTCTTTCATACCCCTCTTTTGGAATCAGTAGCAAAGTTCAGAAACACGGACACAAAGGTAAATAGAGAAGGAAAAGAAAAGGAAAAAAAAAGAAAGAAAAGAATGAAAAAGAGTGAAAATAAAGAAGGAAAAGAAGAAAAAGAAAGAAAAGAATGAAAAAGAGTGAAAATAAAGAAGAAAAAGAAAAAAAAAGAAGAAAGAAAAGATCGGAGAAAAAAAAAGAAAGAAGAAGAATAAAAAAGAAGAAGAAAGAAAATAATGAAAAAGAAAAAAGAGATAAGAAGAATAAAAAGAGGAAAAGAAAAGAAAAGAAAAAGAGAAAGAAGAGAAAAGAGAAAGGTAACGATAACAAAGCAATTCCTAGACATGAACTACGTTTGACCTGATTTCTTTTAAGGATACGTAGGCAGCCTCACGGTTCGGTCCCTTCCAAATAAAAATTCTAAAGCCCTAAGCAAAGAACTGGGGCAGAAGTTGTGGCTATGTAAAAGATCTGATTCCAAAAGTTGTAATTGTGAACCCACTCAATTTGTTTTGAGCATTGATCCTTTCTTTCTAACCCCATCCAAAAGCCTGCATTACAGTCCAAAGAAAGACCTCCCGACCAATATTTGAGAGTGCCAAGTCAAGCGAAACAGAGGTATGATTCTCACCAAGGGGAAACACTCTGTGCCGCACAAAGGAAAATTAAAAATGAGAGAGTCTTATTGGTGAAAATCCTAACGGGAACTGTAAGACGATGGCGAGCCGACAAAAATTAAAAATGAGAGAGTCTTATTAGTGAAAATCTTCACGGGCACTATACAGCGATAGTGAGTTGAGAGATGAACAAATGAGAGAGGTTTGTTGGTGAAAACTCTTCAGGGCACTGCAAACCGAACATGGTCTGTGACTTGGCGAAGAGATTGAGTTATGGAGGTCCTGGGCATACGGTATGACAACTGAAAGTTGATTGGTTGAACAGGCTGGCTGATTAATCCGAAATGCATGTCATGATCATTGGTGCCAGCTGCCTCACCCAGATGAGTCTCTTTTCCCTTTTTCTCCCACAAACAGTCATCATGTTTGAATTTTCTTCTTTATTCCTAATTCCCAATGTCATTGCATTTCATTTCTCTTGGGTATATTTCTCTAAGGATTTATCAATGTCAACCTTGTTTAAGCAAGTAAATAAGGATTCCAAAGCTTACTACCAACTTCTGAAATTGCACAAAGCAAAGTGAGGCCAAAACATACCAGAAATAACACAATGCAAAAATGGAAAATAAGGTGTTAGTGAAAGTTCAAATGGTCGAGTGGTTTGTGAATGTTGTGGAAGATGCGGAATTTCAAATGGGAAGGACAGAAATGTAAAACAGCGATTTGAGTGCAGGTCATTCGGGTCTTTCAGGGTCCTGTGGTTGAGATTCAGTCAGAAAGTCAAACAAATTCTTGGCCATTTCAAAGCAGCCAGTTTATACAAAGCACGATTGTGGGAAGGCCATCTTCAGCAAGAATGCCACAAACTAACCACCACATTTTTCAAACTGATAAAATTTTCTTTGATTGAAACAGGGGCAGGAAATCTCGTTTGTTCCTAAGGGACCCTCCGTAAGGAAAGAATGAACCGGACATGCGCCCACCTGGAGAACAAGGGAATACAATCCAAGTTTTGGCAATCAGGCGCCCACCTGGAGAACAAGGGGATACAGTTTCAAGTTTTTGGCAATCAGGCGCCCACCTGGAGAACAAGAGAATACAGTTAATGTTTTTGGCAATCAGGCGCCCACCTGGAGAACAAGGGGGTACAGTTAAAGTTTTGGAAATCAGGCACCCACCTGGAGAACAAGGGGATACAGTTTTAAATTTTTGGCAATCAAGCGCCCACCTGAAGAACAAGGGAATACAGTTAAAGTTTTGGCAATCAGGAGCCCACCTGGAGAACAAGGGGATACAGTTAAAGGTTTGGCAATTAGGCGCCCACCTGGAGAACAACGAGTACAGTTAAAATTTTTGGCAATCAGGCGCCCACCTGGAGTACAAGGGGATACGGTTCAAATTTTTGGCAATCAGGCACCCACCTGGAGAACAAGGAATACAATTAATGTTTTGGCAATCAGGCGCCCACCTGGAGAACAAGGGGGTACAGTTTCAATTTTTTGGCAATCAGGCGCTCACCTGGAGAACAAGGGAATATAGTTAAAGTTTTGGCAATCAAGCGCCCACCTGGAGAACAAGGGGATACAGTTAAAGTTTTGGCAATCAGGCGCCCACCTGGAGAACATGGGGATACAGTTAAAGTTTTTGGCAATCAGGCACCTGGAGAACAAGGGGATACAGTTTCAAATTTTTGGCAATCCGGCGCCCACCTGGAAAACAAGGGAATACAGTTAAAATTTTGGCAATCAGGCGCCCACCTAGAGAACAAGGGGATACAGTTAAAGTTTTGGCAATCAGGCGCCCACCTGGAGAACAAGGTGATACAATTTCAAATTTTTGGCAATAAGGCACCCATCTAGAGAACAAGTGAATACAATTAAAGTTTTTGGCAATCAGGCGCCCACCTAGAGAACAAGAGGATATAGTTAAAGTTTTTGGAAATCAGGCGCCCACCTGGAGAACAAGGGGATATAGTTTCAAATTTTTGGCAATCAGGCGCCCCCTGGAGAACAAGGGAATACAGTTAAAGTTTTGGCAATCAGGCACCCACCTAGAGAATAAGGGAATACAGTCTCAAGTTTGGTAATCAGGCGTCCACTGTGAATAAGGGAATGCAGTCCAAGTCTCGGTAATCAGGCACCCACCAGGAGAACAAGGGAACCCATTTCAGAATTCAATTCGCGTTAGCAACAACAGAAATTCGCTTCGCGAGTGTAGGTCAACAGTTCAAGATGCACAACAGAACTGTAGAAGCAGCAAGACCAAGTTTGAAGATGGTAGATAGGGTTCTTGTAATTCATAGATCATAGTTTAGCCTAGCTTCTTTTTATTTGTTTTGGTGTAATAAGGAGCTCAGCAAGCGGTAACAACAGCAGCAGTGAAATCACAGCTTTTCGGTAGTCCCAGCTACCAAAACTTCCAGAGCTACACTTACCTGATTCTTTTTTAGTCAAGGATATGTAGGCAACCTCTGAAGCAAGGTTCAGTCAAGTTTTTTTTTCAAAAAAAAATGCTTCCAATGGAGTATCAAACGGACAAAAATTGTTCATGATTCCTCACTTATCTTTGCTCGAAAACTTTTCATGTTTCCGAGAAAAGAGGGGCAACTGTGAGCGCCTAATTTTTGTCCCGCATAGTAAATTACTCCTAAAAATAATCCAAAAATAGTTTTTATTGTTTCATAAATTTTAGGAGCTTTTCTTTATTTGTTTTACATTTATTCGCATTGTTTATGCATTTTAGGAATATTGTAAATCATAAAAATCAAAAAATATTTGAATCTTAATTTTATAGCACTTTAGATTTTAAATTCCATTTTTCTAGGACTTATTTATATTGTAAGAGCATTATTTAAATATATAAAACCAAAAAAATACATTCTTAGCTTAGTTAATCAACTAGGTCATTAGGTTAATTTTGCAAATTAGTTTGGAATTAGGAGTATTAGATAAATTGGTTATTCTTGAAAATGAAAAGAAAGGAAGGAAAAGGCTATTTTTAAAATGGGCCAGCAGCCCAATCTTGCAAAACCCACCCTAGCCCATCTCTAAACTAGCCCAATGGAAGTTTCAATAGAAGCTGATTTCAAATCTTTTCTTCCTTTCTGGGTTTCTAAAAGATTGTGTTGAGCCATGGAATTGATGTCTTGCCACTGATTTGGTTGACTCTGTGTAGCTAAGCTTTGTTCCAGTTCTTCTTCACCTTTATTTGGTTCAATTTTTGCTTGTTTCGCTGCTGTCTAGGTATTTCGCTTTCGAATCTCTATCTCTACAGTCCCTGTGTGTTTAAAGAAATTGTTTAAGCTCCTTGTTTCTCACCGACTGTTTCAATGCTCACTGCTAATTAAACAATTTATGCAAAAATGATGATTCACGTTCGAAGTGTGTTGAAGTCGACTAAATCGGTGATACAATTTTGTAAATAATGGTTGTGACTGATGGAATGGAATAGTTCGTAGGTGTAATTGGTTAAGCTCAATCCAGTCATGAGTTCTAAATGTTCTGATTAGATACAATTTGGGATGGTACTTGATTTATCTGGTCCTCTGGTTTGCAAGTTAATGATACGACAACACAAACAATGAACACTTTATATAGAATTATTTGGCGTAATGGAATTATATTATGGGTTTGCCATCTTGAGTAAAGGTTGTTGTAATAAAATATAATCATGTGCTCTTGCTAATTAATGACGAACTACTCAACATGATTTTTGTTGCATTCACATTCTTCTCTGATGGTCAAATGCTTCCCTTGGCCAAGTCATTCTGAATAATCAATTTATGAACATTGTAGTTTGTTTTAGGAGCAATTAATAAATAATGAGTTATCGTTGTCACGACCCAAAATCCCTAAGGCCGTGATGGCGCCGGACACAAGGTCAGGCAAGCCAAGATATTAATTTATTGAAATAACTTTCCAGTTTTTAATATTTTCGAAATCGTTACTTTCTCTTGCATCTCATAATCAAACAAATAAATTTTAGTAAACTTAAATATGACAGCACATCAATTTAATTAATGAAGTAAATCCCAACACGTCCCCAGAACCCGGTGTCACAAGTACATGAGCAACTTCTATGAATTTTACAAACATTACAAAGCCTGTCCGAAATACAACTTGACAAGGAAATTTCAAATGAAATAGATACAGTATGAAGGTGATTCTGTCAGCTGCGGATCGCCTCTGGAAGATGCATCTCGCCTAATTCTCCGAATCCTCCACATTGCCATGAAGGTACCTGTGCAATAAAATGCACAGCAAGTGCAGCATGAGTATGAAAACAACGTGTACTTAGTAAGTCGCCCGCCTAACCTCAGACAGGTAGTGACGAGGGGGAAATACTAAGGTCCGAAAATACAACATGTGACAGAATATGATGAAATACAATAGACATGAAAGACAGCGAGCAACAAGTACAT
The DNA here is from genome assembly GCA_005239505.1 of Nicotiana paniculata. Classification (NCBI taxonomy): domain Eukaryota; kingdom Viridiplantae; phylum Streptophyta; class Magnoliopsida; order Solanales; family Solanaceae; genus Nicotiana; species Nicotiana paniculata. The sequence continues at coordinate 28,276 of ML331673.1, forward strand.
AGCAAATAACAGAATCCAGATAATAACTGAAAGGAACAGCAAGGTACTAAAATCTCCTTTTAACAAATACCTAACACTCCAGTTACAAGTGACTCAGAACTCAAGTGATCATACCCGTACCAGGACAAGACAACCGACCGGAGTCATAAGGGTGGTCATAGGGACTGAGGTCATAAGCTATCCCACGATTGCAAATCATACCTGCGACTCGCGTGCTGACTCGATATAATAAGCTATCCCACGATCGCGCATCATCCCTGCGACTCGTGTGCTGACTCGATATAATAAGATATCCCACGATCGTGCATCATCCCTGCGACTCGTGTGCTGACTCGATAATAATAATAAGCTAACCCACGGCCGCGCATCATACCTGCAGCTCGCGTGCTGACTCGATATAAATATATATTTAACATAAAGCCCCCCTCGATCGCGAATCATGCATGTGACTCGAGTGCTGACACATTTCAACACATTTAAATCCACTTTTTTATTAAGAACAATAGTTTTTCTCATGGAAAATAGTAAAAATCTGTATTTCAAAGAAGCATGAAACATAGGTTTCGAAATCATTTATTTTTGAAACTCATTTGTCAAATTTAACGGCATTCCTCGATACAACCTAATCCAGGTACACATATATTTACAGCGGAAATAAATGCTCTTTAGGAGGATAATAGTATGCACTCCAGCTTTCTTTTAAACATTTAATTATGTTTTCGGTTATATTAATAGTTCAATGATACATGCAAGGTTACAGGTACACACATAAAGCATGCTAGTGGGTCCTAGACTACCCGGACATAAGCATATTAGTATCTACGCACGGACTTCCGTCACCTCGTGCGTACGTAGATAATAACATATACTGAATTAATTCACCTAGGGGGACGATTCACCCTCACGAAGTTAGAAAGGAGACTTACCTCACTCCGAAGTTCCAACACCGGCTTCCAAGCCCTTCTGATGACCCCAACGGACGCACAACGCTCCGAAACTACCACATAAATGACAATCAATGAAAATTCACCCTAATACTCACAAAAATTTAGATTATATACTTTCCCCACCCCGCTCAGTGAAATGACCAAAATGCCCTCGGGGCCACGTGCCCGGAAATCCAAAATTCTCGAAGATGCCTTCTACCCATAGCCTTAATAACTCAATTATATAAGTTGTTACAATATTCATGCTCAATTCGAGGCTAAAATTCACATTTTCCATATTCTAGGTTTCTTCAAAGTTTTCCCAATTCCCCTACAAATTTCATGCTCAAACTCATGCAATAACTTTGTATTAATCTTAGAAATGAGTAGAATCCACCTATCTCTGAAGCTTGATGAAATACCTCTTGAAAAGATCTCCAAATTCTCCACACCACAATGGAAGAAATGAAGAAATGGCCTAAATCCGCTCTTAAAATACACCTCTGCCTCCAGCCATTTTCCGCACCTGCGGTGAAACAGCCGCCCCTGCGACTTCGCACCAGCGGAAATTCCATCGTAGGTGCGGCCCTGACTCAGCCCAGCAGCTTCCGCTCCTGCGATCCTTCTTCGCACTTGTGATTCCGCAAGTGCGACCAAACTCCCGCGCCTGGGGCCTAGCCCTCGCAAGTGCGGTTCACACCAGAAACCAGCAACGACAATTCACCTTGAAAAGATCTGAAACCACCCCGAAACACACCCGAGACCCCATCCAAACACACGACTCAGTCCTATAACATGACACGAACTTGATCGAGCCCTCAAATCACATCAAACAATGCCGAAATCATGAATCGCACTCAAATCCAATTATTTAAGAACTTAGAATTTCAAACTTCTACATCCGAAGCCGAAACCTATTAAATCACGTCCGATTGACCTCAAATTTTGCGCACAAGTCATATTCAACATTATGGACCTTATCCAACTTCCGGAATCGCATTTTGACCTCGATATCAAAACTTCCACTTACGGTCGGATTTCCAAAAAACCTTTAAATTCCTATCTTTAGCCAAATGACTCCAAAATGACCTACAGACATCCAAATTCACTTCCGATCGCGCTCCCAATTCCAGAATCACCATACAGAGCTATTCCCAGACTCGGAATCCCAAACGTACATCAACCTCACTGATATGCACTTCAAGCCCAAATTCATGAAATCCTTCTAAAATGCTGACTTCTATAATATATGCCGAAACGCTCCCGGGTTATCCAAAACCCGATCCGGACATACACCCAAGTCCGAAATCATCATACGAACCTGTTGGAACCTTCAAATCCTGATTCGGAGATCGTTTACTCAAAGTTCCATTCTTGGTTGATTTCTTCAACTTAAGGCTTCTGAAATGAGAATTTCCTTTCCAAATAAATTCTAAACTTCCTGGAATTCAATTCCGACAATGCTCATGGGTCATAATACCTTAAATGAAGCTGCTCATGGCCTCAAACCGTTGAACGACGTGCTAGAGCTCAAAACGACCGGTCGGGTCGTTACAATCGTGACTATGGGTATGGTTCCCGTGGCATAGTCATAGATACGTAACTCCAAAATTCGAGCGCACGCTGGCGTGACTCGATCCCTAATTTCAATAATAAATAAAAATATTGTAGATCGGGGATAATGTTCCCGTGACGTGATTCGCAATACGCGCAAAACAAAACGAGGGCGCGACCTCGCAATTCCATTGTTTCTGTTGAGAACATTCATTTTTCTTTTCTCTTTGGCATTTAAGTACTTCACTGTAGATACACGATTTTGAATAAGATTTATGTTGACATTGTTGGTGAAATGTTGCCTAAAACAATTTATGACTTTCTCGTTGTTTTCTCCAGGAATATTTATTTGTTTACTTGAACTGATTTCATTGTTACTTAAATGACAAACAGTGATAACTATGGCCTCTATAAACTCATTTTGTAGGCTGCTAAATTTGGGTATTATGTTCATTAGGTTATGGAAATGTTATAGATGCTTAGTTATGGAAATTGATAATTCTACCAATTTTTTATATGAGTTGGAAATCTCAATTTTAGGACTACAGAGTCACGAACATAGCGGTTTGCTTTAGGTGCAATTAGATAAATTATTATAACTACGGGTACGGTTTCCATGACGTGGTTGTGATACTTAATTTCGAATTACATTAAAGTAGGAGCATCTTTAGTTTTCTTTAAGAATAATTTGAGGTGCACCATACACAAATAGAATCCTATAACTATAGCCCTCACGTAAATACAAAATTAGTATAGAAAATGCCTTGAACTCTCGTAGTTTGCTCTAGGAACGTTAATTAAACAATTGTCATAGCTACGGGTACGGTTCCCGTGAGGTAGTTGTGACGCTTAACTACTAAAATCTGGGGGTACATTTATGTGACCCGGCCCCAAATTTAAGTGTCGTAAAATAAACATGTTGTAGACCGTGAGTACGGTTCCCGTGACATGATTCACAATGTGTAACCAAATAATTAGTTGTATAACAATTGGATTATTAAAAGCGATTTAAAAGGAATAAATGCACGTAGGTTTCAAAGAATGTTTTAAAATCAGATAAATAGGCCAATAATAATAGTTGAACGACCGTGCTAAAAACACGGAACCCGGGAATGCCTAACACCTTCTCTCGGGTTAACAGAATTCCTTACCCGGATTTCTATGTTCGCGGACTGTAAAACAGAGTCAATTTTTCCTCGATTCGGGATTTTAAACCGGTGACTTGGGACATCATAAATTATTTCAAGTGGCGACTCTGAATTTTAAATAAAATAATCATGTTTCGATTGTCACTTAAATTGAAAAAACTCCCTTTATCGCCTCTTGGCGGAAAAAGGAGGTCTGACACTCATTTTTCTACGTTTTAGGGCCATAAAATATGAATTCAGGACAATTTCCCAGATTTTTGTGTGCTATAGTCATCTCCATCTGCATGAATTCAGGCGACCGACCCCAAATCTCCTAAAATGCAGACGTTTGTACTTATCCCTCGAAGGCTGCAAAGTTAGGAATGACTTCACATATATTCTCCTCTGTCATGCGAATTGAATTCTAAATACTAATTGAGTTTCTATTATACTCTCTCGCAGATGGCGAGGACGCGTGCTTCCCTGGGTTCTGATCAGCAGCCCGATACTCCTGTCGCAGCTCCTACGAGGGGCCGAGGTTGGGGCAGGGCTCAGCCCAGAGCAGAAGCCCCAGTGGAGGATCCTCAAGTACATTTCACCGAGGAGATTCCCGTTAAAACAGTTCCAGTTGGACCAGCTCAGGTCACAGAGGGGTTCATTGCCACCCCGGTACTTCAGGATGCCCTTGTCCACTTAGTGGGACTTATGGAGAGCGTGGCTCAGGCCGGTCTTCTTCCTATTGCACCAGCCGTCTCTCAGGCTTGGGAGGGACCCAGAGTCCTGCTACCCGCACACCAGAGCAGCTAGATCCTCAGTTCCAGACACCGGCACCTCAGACGGCTGGAGTAGCTCAGCCAGGTATTGTGGCACCAACAGTTGAGGGAGCAGCTATGTCGGCAGATGCCCTATGGAGATTAGATCGGTTCACCAAGCTATTTCCTACTACTTTTACTGGTGCACCATTAGAGGATCCCCAGGATTACTTGAACAGTTGCTATGAGGTTCTTCAGAACATGGGCATTGTGGAGACCAATGGGCTCGATTTTGCTACATTTCGTCTTCCTGGTACCGCCAAGACTTGGTGGAGGGACTACTGCTTGACCAGACTAGCTGGGTCTGCACCTTTGACTTGGGCTCAGTTCTCCGAGTTGTTCTTGGGCAAGATTCTTCCAGTTACTCAGGGAGAGGACTATCAGAGGCAGTTTGAGCGCCTCCAGCAGGGATATATTACTATTACACAGTATGAGACCAGGTTCATCACTCTGGCCCGACATGTTATCATGATTCTCCCCACTGATCGAGAGAGAGTGATGAGGTTTATTGAGGGTCTAACTCAGCCTATCAAACTTCAGATGGCTAGGGAGACAGGTAGTGATATCTCTTTTCAGGATGCGCCGATGTGGCCAGGCGTATTGAGATAGTCTTATCACAGGGCAGTGGTCAGGGGTCTGATAAGAGACCTCGTCATTTCGGCCGATTCAGTGGTGCCTCATCTGGAGTCAGAGATTCCTTTGGCAGATGTCATCCCCCTAGGCCATTCCAGTCGGCACTTCAGGTACCCCGCAGTGCACTATCAGCTCCCATTAGTGCACCGTCGATTCAGAGCTTCCAGGGTGGTTATTCTGGTCGACAGGGGCAGTTCCAGGGTCAGCATCCCCAGTAGCCGAGGTCTTGCTTAACTTGTAGTGGGACGGGGCACATTTCTAGGTTTTTCACCCGAGGTTTTGGTGGCTCTCAGTATCAGGGTTCCCGTGCTTTGGTTCTCGCACCAGGTGCACCCCCACCCCCTCAGCCAGCTAGGGGTGGAGGTCGAGGTGCCAGAGGTGGAGGTCAGACATTTAGAGGTGGAGGACAGGCCACGAGAGGTAGAGGTCAGTCCGCGGTAAGTCGACCCAAAGATGTTCAGGTTGGAGGGGCTCCGCCCCGGTGCTATGTTATTCTTGCCAGGACTGAGGCTGAGGCCTCTGATGCAGTCATTACAGGTACGATTTCGATTTGCAGCTGAGATGCTTCGATTTTATTTGATCCGGGTTCTACATTCTCCTATGTGTCTTTATATTTTTCCCCTTATTTGAGCATACCCCGTCATTCCCTGAGTGCTTCTGTATATGTGTCTACCCCGGTGGGTGATACTATTGTGGTAAATCGAGTATACCGTTCATGCTTAATGGTTATTGGTGGTTTGGAGACTCGGGTAGATATTTTGCTTCTTGATATGGTTGACTTTGATGTTATCTTGGGGATGTATTGGCTATCCCCCTATCATGCTATTCTAGATTGTCATGCCAAGACTGTGACTTTGGCCTTATCGGGAGTACCTCGTTTGGAGTGGAGGGAGGCTCCTAGTCATTCTTCCGGTAGAGTTGTTTCATATATGAAGGCTCGAAGCATGGTCGAGAATGGTTGTTTGGCCTATTTGGCCTATGCTTGTGATTCTAGTGTCGAGGTTCCTTCTATGGAGTCTATGGCCGTGGTTCGTGAGTTTCCAGAGGTATTCCCTGCTGACCTGCCGGGTATGCCACCCGACGGGGATATTTATTTTTGTATTGAGGTAGCTCCAGGCACTCAGCCCATTTCTACTCCGCCGTATCGTATGGCCCCGCCAGAGTTGAAGAAATTGAAGGATCAGTTACATGATTTGTTGGATAAAGACTTCATTAGGCCTAATGTGTCTCCTTGGGGTGCCCCAGTGTTGTTTGTTAAGAAGAAAGATGGCTCAATGAGGATGTGTATTGACTGCCGACAATTAAACAAGGTTACTATTAAGAATAAGTATCCTTTGCTGAGGATTGATAATTTATTTGACCAACTTCAGGGTGCTACATTTTTTTCCAAGATAGACTTGAGATCTGGTTACCATCAGCTGAGGATTAGGGCGTCTGATGTCCCTAAGACGGCCTTTCGCACTCGATATGGGCATTATGAGTTCTTGGTGATGTCATTTGGGTTGACAAATGCTCCCGCTGCTTTTATGGAGTTGATGAACCGAGTGTTCAGGCCCTATTTGGACTCTATTGTGATTGTTTTCATTGATGCTATTTTGATTTACTCCCGGAGCCGAGAGGAGCATGAGCGACACTTTCGAGTCGTCCTCCAGACTTTGAGGGATAGTCAGTTGTATGCCAAATTTTCTAAGTGTGAGTTCTGGTTGAGTTCGGTGGCATTTTTGGGCCATGTTGTGTCGGCATAGGGTATTCAAGTGGATCCCAAGAAGATTTCACCAGTCAGAGATTGACCTAGACCCACCTCAGCTACAGAGATCCGTAGTTTCTTGGGCTTAGCAGGTTATTATCGCCGCTTTGTGGAGGGCTTTTCATCTGTTGCAACCCCGATGACCAGGTTGACCCAGAAGGGTGCCCAATTCAGGTGGTCGGATGAGTGTGAGGCGAGCTTCCAGAAGCTCAAGACAGCCTTGACCACGACACCGGTGTTAGTATTTCCCACAGGTTCAGGGCCATATAACGTGTATTGTGATTCTTCACGAGTTGGACTTGGTGCAGTGTTGATGCAGAATGGCAAGGTTATAGCTTATGTTTCACGTCACTTGAAGGTTCATGAGAAGAACTATCCAGTTCATGATTTGGAGTTAGCAGCTATAGTTGATACGCTGAAGATTTGGAGGCTCTATCTATATGGGGTGCCATGTGAGGTGTTCACGGATCATAAGAGTTTGCAGTATCTGTTCAAGCAGAAGGAGTTGAATGAGGCAGAGGAGATGGTTAGATTTGTTGATGGCCTATGACATTACCATCTTATATCATTCGAGGAAGGCCAATGTGGTGGCTGATGCCTTAAGCCGGAAGTCAGCAAGTATGGGTAGTCTTGCTTATTTATCAGTCGGAGAGCGACCGCTTGCTTTGGATGTCCAAGCTTTGGCATATCGGTTTATGAGATTGGAGGTTTTTGAGAGTGGCAGTGTTTTGGCCCATACTGTGGCCCGTTCTTCATTGCATGATCGTATTCGGGCCAGACAGTATGATGATCAACATTTATGTGTTCTTAGAGATACGGTCCGGCATAGAGGTGCCAAGCAGGTCACAGTTGATGATGAGGGAGTTTTGAGGATGCAGGGTCGTATTTGTGTACCTGATATTGATAGTATTCGTGAGTTGATATTGCAGGAGGCCCATAGTTCCTGGTATTCCATTCATTCGGGCGCCGCAAAGATATACCAGGACTTGCGGCAACATTATTGGTGGCGGAGGATGAAGAAGGATATCGTAGAATATGTAGCTCGGTGCTTGAACTGTCGGCAGGTTAAGTACGAGCACAAGAGACCCGGTGGTTTGATGCACCAGATTGAGCTTCCCGAATGAAAGTGGGAGAGTATCACCATGGATTTAATAGTTGGGCTCCCATAGACTCAGAGGATGTTTGATGCGGTGCGGTTCATTGTGGATAGGCTGGCAAAGTCAGCGCATTTCATTCCTGTATCAGTTTCGTATTCTTCAAAGAAGTTGGCAAATATCTATATGAGAGAGATTGTTCGATTGCATGGTGTTCTCGTGTCCATTATATCATACCGAGGTACTTAGTTTACCTCCCATTTCTGGAGAGTATTTCAGCGTGAGTTGGGCACACGGGTTGAGTTGAGCACAACATTTCATCCTCAGATGGATGGACAGTCCGAGCGTACTATTCAGATTTTGGAGGATATGTTGCGGGCATGTGTCAATGATTTTGGAGGTTAATGGGACCAGTTCTTTCATTTAGCTGAGTTTGCCTACAACAACAGCTATCAGTCGAGCATTCAGATGGCTCAATATGAGGCTGTATGGTAGGCGGTGTCGGTCGCCAGTTGGGTGGTTTGAGCTGGGAGAGGCTAGATTGTTGGGTTCAGAGTTAGTCCAGGATGCCTTGGATAAGGTGAAGATCATTCAGGATAGACTCCGTACAGCTCAATCCAAGCAGAAGAGTTATGCGGATCACAGAGTTCGAGATTTGGCATTTATGATAGTAGGGTATTTCTTCGGGTGTCGCCCATGAAGGGCGTGATGATGTTCGAAAAGAATGGCAAGTTGAGCCCTAGGTACATTGGTCCATTTGAGATTCTGTATAAGGTAGGAGAGGTGGCCTACAGACTTGATTTACCACCCAGTTTATCAGCTGTGCACCCGATGTTTCATGTATCTATGCTCCGGAGGTATATTGCCGACCCATCTCATGTACATGACTTCAGCGGTGTCCAGTTGGACAAGGATTTGACTTATGAGGAGGAGCCAGTAGCCATATTAGCTTGGCATATTCGTCAATTGAGATCGAAGAGTCATCATTCGGTTCGTCTTTAGTGGAGAGGTCAGCCTGTTGAGGCAGCTACCTGGGAGTCCGAGTCCGATATGCGGAGCCGATATCTCCATATTTTCCCCGATTCAGGTACCTTTCGATGTCCGTTCGAGGACGGACATTTGTTTTAGAGGTGGAGATTGTGATGACCCAAAAGGTCATCCCGTGTAATTTTAGCTAAATCTATGTTCGAGGCCATGAAAGACTCCTTTTATCTCACCTCGATGTGCTTGCGCAGCCCGAGCGTGTAGCCGGGAAGCCTTTATGTGGAAAATTGATAAAATGATGAAATTATAATAATCATTTGAATAAAGTTAACTTTGGTCAACATTTTTGGTAAACAGACCCCGACCCGTGATTTTACGGTCCCGGAGGGTCTGTAGGAAAATATGGGACTTGGGCGTATGCCCGGAATCGAATTCCGAGGTCCCAAGTCTGAGAAATGAATTTTTTTTTAAAAATTATTTTCTGAAAAATATAAAGGTGTTTGAAAATGAAATTTGATGTGAAACCTGTGTTAGTGGACCCGTATTATTGTTCCGGAGCCCGGAACAGGTTCAATATGTTTTATATGATTTATCTGTGAAATTTGGTAAGAAACGGACTCAGTTTGATGTGATTCAGACTAAAAATGAAAAATTTGAAGTTAATGAAGTTTTGAGAATTTTTATAGATTTTGAGGTTTAATTCGATGTTTATAATGTTATTTTGGTGTTTTGATTACCCGAATAAGTCCGTAGGATATTTTTGAGGTTGTGTGTATATTTGGTTTTGAGCCCCGAGGACTCGGGTGAGTTTTGGGTAGGTGTCGGAGTGCAAAAGAGGTGAAAAACATCTGGTGTTTTGGCCTTTTCTGATGTCTGTTGTAGTCCTCTATACGATCGCATAGCTTTGTGCTTAGAGAGGTAATCTGTGACACTATGCGATCACATAGTATGTTCCCGCGATCGCATAGTGTACTAGGTAGGCTGGGGGGGGGGGGGGGGGGGGGGGTTAGTCCATGTTCTGTGCGACCGCACTGATGGTTCGCGATCGCGGGGTAAAGGGTCAGGGCCACAGTGCGATCGCGATGGCACATCTGCGATCGCGGAGCATATGGGGTCCTTCAACTGTGTGATCACATCACTTCTCGCGATCGCATAGGACAAAAGCGCCCAGTTATTTTAAAGCCCCAAAACAGAATACTTACACGGGAATTTCACCATTTTTCTAACACTTCTTCTTCTCCACTCCTCTTGGGCGATTCTTGGGAGGCTTCTTCACCATAATCTCTTAAGTAAGTAATCTCCAACTCGTTTCTTCCATTTTCAACAACAATTATTAGATTCTAGGCCTAAAATCATGGGATTACAGGGTAGAAATTGAAATTTTGGGTAGAGTTAGGACTTTTTGAATATTTGGAAATTTGACCTCGTTTTGGGGTCGGATTTCAAAATAAATTGTATATTCGGGCTCTTGAGGGAATGGGTGATCGGGTTTTGGTCCGAACCTTGTATTTGGACCAAGCGGGCCCGGGGTCGGATTTTGGATCTTTGGAAAGAATGTTGGGAATTTTATAAATAGTGTTGGGAATTGAATTTAGCCTTTATTGATATTATTGAGTCGATTATGTCTAGATACGATTGTTTCGAATTCAAGTTCGAGAGAAAAAGCGGTGCTAGAGGCTTGATTTGTATTCTTGGAGCCGAGGTAAGTGTTTGTCCTAACCTTAGTACGAGGGAATAGGTATTGAGTCTTATTTGCTATGCGATATTCATGTCCAACGTATAGGTGAGGTGACGAGTACCTATGTGTTGTGGTCAAGCATGCCCGTGAGTCGAATTTCGTGATATATGTGATTTCGGTTGATATTCTCTGTCTTATGAAGTAATTGTCATTCTAGAAGTTATGCATTGAGGGCAATTCATGATGTAGAATATTATTGATTATTTGTTCGGTTGAGGATTATTTGTTCAGTTGTAGTTTTGAGTAAGATTGGTTATAGTTGTGTCTCTGGCCGGGACGGTGGAGTTCTTATTGAATATTTCTGTGTATCTAAGGTTCCTTATTGTTGAATTTTCCTGTCAAATTGTTGCTTTTATATATATTATGCACGGGGGACATTCCGTGACGAGTGTTGTGAGGTTATGCACGAGGGGACATTCTGTGCCGAGTGTTTGTGAGGTTATGCACGAGGGGACATTCCGTGTCGAGTGTTTATTTATTTTATGCACGAGGGGACATTCCGTGCCGAGTGTTTATTTATTTATTGCACGAGGGGACATTCCGTGCCGAGTGATTATTTATTTAGCACGAGGGGACATTCCGTGCCGAGTGTTTATTTATTTATTGCACGAGGGGACATTCCGTGCCGAGTGATTATTTATTTAGCACGAGGGGACATTCCGTGCCGAGTGTTCTGGTGAGGTTATAGCACGAGGGGACATGTCGTGCCGTTCTGTTTATTTATTGTTCAGAGTTTGTAAATTCTTACTGTTGTTCATGCATTTCAGTCATTATCTTGCCCTGTCATTTCGGTGAGTTATTGTCCCTTTTCCCCAGCATGTTAACCCCGTTTTTGTGCTTAATTGTTTATTACTTGTCATTACTTCTTTATTATATTATTGAACTGCATAGGTATTCGTTATTTGCCGTGTCCTAGCCTCGTCACTACTTCTCCGAGGTTAGGATCGACACTTACTCAGTATATGGGGTTAGTTGTACTGATGATACACCTGCACTTCTTTATGTTGTGCAGATTACAGCGCCGGACCCAGTGGACACTGAGCGAGGGAGTATCCTTCAGTCCACGGCGACACCGAGGTAGTCCTGCAGGCGTTCGCAGGCCTTAGCATCACCGTCTATTTCTTTCCTTCTATCTTATCTTGTATTTCTAGACAGTTGTATCTGTTTATTTCAGACTCTTGTTTTTAGTAAATCCTAGACTGTTCGTGAAATTGTGAAACCAGTTCTGGGGGGTTATGTACGGAATTTCGTAAGGTTTATTATATTAAGCTATTAAATTCCTAGCTTCCGCATTTTTACTCATTTGTTCATGCTTATTATCTTTCTGTTAGATGTTATTAATAAAGAAATAAGTAAATGTAACTAAAACATTGGCTTGTCTAGCAGGTTCAACGTTAGACGCCATCACAGCCTAAAGGTGGGATTTGGGGTCGTGACAGTTTTAGGTCTATAAAACATGAATGCAAGATGCTTTCCAGATTTTCGTGTGTTATGTCCACGCCAGCTGCATAAATTCTGGATACAGGCCCCAAATATCCTAAAATTTTAGGGGCCCATCGAAAATGACCCGATGAACAATAGTTATCGCTTCACCATGACCGTTCCTCATTTTTCGGTATTTAGGTCCATAAAATAGGAATTAAGGACGATTTTCATAATTTCATGTGCTATAGTCCATGCCATCTGCATGAATTCGGGCGACAAACCCCGATTCTCCTAAAATTATGTGGTCCCATAAGAAAGGACTTGATGAAAATAGTCATAACTTCGCCTGAAAGTTCCTTGTTTTATTGCGTTTTAGGGCTATAAAAAAGGAATTCAAGATGATTCCCAGATTTTCGTGTGGTATAGTCTACGCCACCTGCATGAATTCAGGCGACCGACTTTGAATCTCCTATAATTTTTATAAAAACAATAATTCCTCATTTTTCTGCGTTTTAGGGCTATAAAATATGAATTCAGGAAGATTTCCCAGATTTTTGTGTGCTATAGTCATTGCCATCTGCATGAATTCAAGAGACCGACCCCAAATCTCCTACAATTTCAGGCTCATAAAAAATTACCCAATGACCAATAGTCATCGCTCCACCATGATAAATCCTCATTTTTGGCGTTTTAGGTACATAAAACTAGAATTCAGGACGATCCCAAGATTTTCATGTGTAATAGTCTACACCATCTAGGGGTGGGCATTCAGTATTTCGGTATTCGATTTATCAACTACGTATACCAAATACTGTATTAAACTATTCGATACGATTCGATATTTTTTATTTTGGCTCGGTACGATTTCAGTTTAATAATCGCTAATTTAATAAACTTATTTAGGTTCGATATTGTAGCACCAAACTGGAAAGTGGCAACAACAAAATTGACAAACATACATTCTTCTTAAACTTGCTATCTATATTATTCTTTTTTCTACTTGAAAACACCATATTAAATATGGTGTTTTCAAATAGAAAAAAGAATAATATAGATAGCAAGTTTAAGTGTTTCCACACTGCCATTACACACTGCCAGCTGCCAAGAACGGAGCTTTCTGCACTGTTTCAGTATGGAAAAATTTCCATATTGCTTTCTGCCAACTAGCTATTACCATATTGCAAATTTGCAATCCAGAATTAAGACAAACATTATTAAACCTAACTGCCAAAAACGGAGAACCTATTACCATATTGCAAATTTGCATTCCAGAATTAGGACAAAATCTATTAAACCTTACGACAACACAAAGGAACAGCCAGAATTACCTACTGGAAACACCTGAACAGGTTGGCATTCACAATTCAGCAAAGAATTCACAATTCACTCAATGTCTCCTTTACCAAGAAAATGAGTCAAGTGCAAAACAATAAAAACAACATTTAAGACTATAGCATAAACAAAGAAGGCATCAGACTCTAACAGCAGACTCTAAGTCTCTACACAATAGCAGCAAAATTAAACAAAGTGCAACAAAAAACAGAGATGGAATCCCTCAATTCAAGTTTATACTAATAGTCTCGAATCAACTTAGTCTTAATTCTTAAATACGAAGGTAGTAACCTAACCTTTAAGAATTTGTTCAAGGGGGGACCCTCTGATCTATCAATGGAAAGATTTCCATGTGTGGCGTGTCGTTGCGCCTAAAGTCTTATGGCCGAAGGTCTCCGGTGCGTCGTAATAGCCTACTGGTATACAACCGGATTTGATCCAAAAAACACAGGGCGGAGTTACCTTATTGGTGAGTAGCAAGAAACTGAAGCCTCTCTTTTTATTTATGATGTACCGGCTTGATAGATAAGGGATCTTGCCCTATAACCTAGTGAAGAGGGAAAATAATTACCGAGACCCGTACATACAAAGATAGTTCTAGCTTGTTCTATTGATCAGAAGCATCCAGCAGCACCACGCCGGTATTCTCCTGCAGTCTTTCTTTCAGTTCCATTCCCACACCTAACCTTAATGGGACAGGGATCTCCTCTCCTTATGTTATGGTAGATTTTGAATCCCTATTGGATTTCTTACTCCAGAAAAAAGAGAGAAAGACTCTTAGCTTCCAGCGAGCTAGGTGCATAAGATTTTTTTACTACAAAAACGAGTCCTGTCCAAAGAGTCCCAACCCAGGGAAAGTCCTTTGTCAGGGGCGAAAGAAATTCGATAGAAAGCTCAAGTAAGAAAGTCACAATCCATTGAATAAGATCGGCTCAAGGTGAACAAGGGGCGCAAGCAGTCTTTAGAAGTCTAAACTAAGAAAGACTTACGAACCACTTAGGAAGGATAAGAGTCGTAGCTACAAAGCAAAAGAAGTTGTCGGAGGCGATGTGACAATAATCACCTCAGCCTCTCTGGCGGCATTAGTTACCAGATTCATTCAGTGACAACCTCTTTTCTCGTGGTAGGTAGGAGAGACAGTAGAAGGGGGATGCCCTTTAATTAAGAAAAGAACACACCGAAGCTAGACAGATTGGAAAAGCCCCTTTATTATTAAAAGGACTTCTTATATCTTGTATTCGAATAGAAACATCAATCTTTCATCTAAAGCAGCAACTCTGTCCTCGACTATTCATTGGATTTATTGTCAAAAGCTGGTCTTTCTGCATGCAAACCGGAATAAGGTGACGGGAACTTAGCTATCTTTTGGTCAGGTTTTGTGGGGTCAATCGGCAGAAAATGCGGAGCAAAGCTACTGGCCTGATGAAGTCCACTGGCATGAGAATCAAGCGAAGTAGAGAACGAATGATCAAAGTCAACAGTCAGTCTTTCAGGTACTTCAATCGAAATCCCAATCAAAGACAAGTTCTACCAAGGCCAGGATCTGAAAGAGCTTACATGAGGGTATACCTGGCACGGTTAACCGGAAATTGATGAAAGTATCGGCCTTTACTAAAATTGCATTTCCTGCTGACATTTTTATTCTTTCCCTTTATTAGTAAGTAGTCAGGGAGTGATCTTGTCGGGCTTGGAAAAGCTTCCTTTTTCAATTCTAAAAGTTACGGAGCCTATGTAGAAGAAGCTGTACTCTGGTGTTCTGCTCGTGGGGAGAGGAATGCGGGAAAGTGGTGGCGCAGAACGAACTAATCCGCGACCAGCAGGCCCAACCAAGAACACCTTGAGTCATCAACAAGAAGAACGCTTCTGGGATGATGTTTGGCCGCGCCACTCTCCTCAAAGATGCATGCCATAATTTATATCAAATCACAAGGTTCTCATGACACCGGTGAAAGGATAGCCGGACCCGTTGAAAGCCGGCAGTTATTGATGGCTCGGTCTGGGAATACGCGGACAAATTACCCGACAAATAATAGGTACCCACACCCCAGGCAGAGTTAGTCTGTACTCCTTTTGCAAGATCAGCTCTTAGATGCGAAAAATCAAATGATGAAGGGGGAAATGAAAGAAGATATGGCACTAAAAGTTATAGAGTTGGTCGTCTTTCATATCGAGCCATTGAAGCAGCACGTCGTGCTATAATCGGACACTTCCATCGTGCTATGAGCGGACAATTCCGAAGTTGCTCGGGTAGGTGGTGCTGTTTTCCGGCTACTTGGGGCTTCTTTGGCGACCGTGAAGTCACCGGATGAATTGTCGAGTCTACCTCAATAAATGCCCGAGAGAATTCAATAAATCTTCTCTTCCTCTATCTACCCCAGCCTCGGTTCGGTCGGTCATGGGGTTCCCCCTGCCAAGAATTTCACATGGAAAATGGTCTGTTTTGAGCGTTTGAAGTGGACGAACAATCAGCGTACGTAATCGAGTTTCATGCCAAGTTTCACGGATTCCACAAGATTTTTTTTGAAAGCCTATGATGCTCTGGAACACATACAGAAAGTTACCTACCGCCTCTCGCCTATCGGAACATCAACCCAATCTTGAAAGGGCGCTCCAGCAGCTCTAGGAGTTCCCGTTCTTGCTTTTCTTGATTGATGAGCAGCACCATCAAAGTACATCTTCTATGGTGGAAGAATTTTGACCACAAGCGCATCCTTAGATTCTGTTGAATTGTATCGAATCCATTTTCGATTTTAAAGCAAAGAGTTACCTTATAAAACTAGAAAAATTACCAGGAACGAAGTCACTCGACCAAAAGAAGGTCTTATTTGAGTTCAAAGCGAGAGATCTTCGATCCGAACCTTCGCATCTACTCTCTCTTAGAGGATGAACCACGCTTTGGGAAACCAAAAGAGCTACCGAAGGATATTTCAGGAAGACGCTCAAGACAACACCTAATATGCATCCTTAAGCTACATGTGACATCCCTCTTTGGATGAACATTATAGACTCGACCACAATTTGCACTCTACTTTGCGAACTTCTCCATTATCCTCTTTCACCTCAAAATATTCCCAAATATGAGAACGTACTTTAGGAGCAAGGGCATGATTTCACTTGAACCTAAAGAAAAGATAAATGATAAGTTAGAATATTATTTTTTGATGATAATAAAACAAAACTACAACAGTATATCACCAAACAATAGAGTCTTAAATTTACTTGCAAGTATACATCAACCAATGCTAGTAGTGCTTCCATTATTTTCAATATCTAAAGATAATTCGACCAAATATGTAATACAAATACACAAGTATGATATATTATTTTGAACTAAAATACACACAAAACATTAAAGCTTACCGAGCTCGAGTTCCTCAAGATACTTCAAGTCTTCTTCAACACTAATATGATTCTTCTCTTCTCTAAGACAATATTGAACACAAATAAGAGCTTGCACACATTTAGGAGTCAATGAACTCCTAAACGAATCAAGAATACGGCCACCGGTGCTAAACGAAAATTCCGGCACCACACTAGAAATTGGAATGTCCAACACATCACGAGCCAACTCCGAAAGAATAGGAAATATAGGAGCATGTGTTTTCCACCAACTTAAGATATCACATTCTTCACTACAAGGCTCTTATTCTTTACTAATGTATTTATCCAACTCTGATTTAGCACCCCCACTTCCATTGTCTTCCTTTTGTTTCTTCAAGTGAAGTTTCGTCCTTATTAATGATGCAGTTATAACACTCCCACTAGATGTGTTAGATGTGTTATTAGATGAACTAGAACTAGATGGAGATTGAGGACAAGATCCAGCTGAATACTTATTTAGATACTCTTCAAACAAAAAATTCATATAAGCATACACCTCAGCATTTATTTTCTTCCCCTTTTCCTCCCTAAAAAGTTCTTCAAGTGCTCCCTCTACATATTCAAATTTGTTACGTGGATCCAAAACGGAAGAAATAAAAATTATTTTTTTCATCTTTTCGGGCTCACCCCAGTACTTCTTGAACTTTTCTTGTATCCGCTCAGCCATTTTTCTCAAATGCTCATCTTCACTAACTAAACACATTTTCAAATGACAATAAAGTTCAAATACATCCTCAAAATGCGCATTACAAGTGATATAACGTGAACCTGAAAATTTTTGGTGAGCTCGTGAAATCTTCCAAGAAACTCTATCACATTCCTCACATTCATCCAATCATCAGATTCAAGAGGACCTGCACAACTACCATATTCACAAAGATGAGAACATTGAAAAACAAAAAATCCATCATCAAAAAGATAAAACTTGTCAAAGGCCTTTTCAAAGTTTTGTGTCGTATCCAACATCAAATAGGTGAAATTCCACCTAGTAGGAACATCCAAACACAATGTCTTGGTACATTCTACCTTTACATGTGCACAACACTGTTTAAACTTTAAGGTCCTTGCAGGCGAAGATCTCACATACCTCACAAAATTTCTAACACGTGCGACAGAAGCATCAATTTCTTTCAAACCATCTTGCACAATTAGATTTAATATATGAGCCATGCATCTCACATGAAGATGTTTACCACTCATCATATTAGTTTTCCACATATCTAACTTTTCAGACAATTCTTTGACTGTGACATCATTTGAAGAAGCATTGTCCACAGTAATAGTGAATACCTTGTCTAATTTCCATTCAAGCAAACGATTTGAAATAGCTTTAGCCATCTCTTCACCCTTATGACTAGTGATAGGGCAAAAATTTTGTATTCTTTTACGCAACTTCCAATCCCTATCAATAAAGTGAAATGTCAAACACATATAATTTATTCTTTGTAATGTAGTTCATGTGTCTGTTGTGAGGCAAATTTTTGGGTGTGCTTCTCTAAAAGACCTTCTTAGATTTTGCTTCAATTCACCGTAAACTTCATAACAATCCCTTGTTAATGTTTTACGAGAAGAAAGACGAAATAGTGGTTGAATTTTTATCATAAACTTCATAAAGCCTTCATTTTCTACAAAGCTAAATGGTAGTTCATCAATAACTATCATCTCAATTAAGGCCTTTCTAACCACTTCTTGATCAAATTTCTAAAGTGAACCTCCATCATTTTGGCAAGATTGAAAATTTATCTTTGTTTGACTATTATCTTTATCAATGTTAGGTGGGTATTCTTCGCATCTAGTCAAATGATCAATCCAGTTGTTCCATTCCTAGATGAATTAGCAGCATAAACTTGCTTACTATATCTATACCTTGCTTTACCAACCCCATTTACCTCAAATTTCAAAATGATTCCAAAACGTTGGATATATGTTGTATGGCTTTTCTTTTCTTAGAATCTTGAATAACAATAGTGTTGGTGTTGCTATCTTAAGTAGTAGGTAAACTTTCATTTGAACCGGCATCACTTACTCTACTTTCATCAGTCATCTATACAAATAAAATAAAGAATTTATTTGTATGGATTCAACCATGAGCAGTATCTCGCCCTTATAAAAATAACTCACATTACTTAGAGCAATTTCAAAAAAAAACACCTTCTAGTACTATGGTTTAAAAAGATATTCTCTTTAAAGTATGATACTGAAAATATACACATAAACACACAAACACTAACTAAAAGATTGAATGAAATGTGGAGAAACATTAAAAGGGGCAAATTCACCAGGATTGTCGATACTTTAAACACCTG
The DNA here is from genome assembly GCA_005239505.1 of Nicotiana paniculata. NCBI lineage: Eukaryota > Viridiplantae > Streptophyta > Magnoliopsida > Solanales > Solanaceae > Nicotiana > Nicotiana paniculata. Next base: position 47,335 of record ML331673.1, read on the forward strand.
ATCAATGTGATTTATAAGTCTAATATGCGATTATTTTTTCAAAAAATTTCTTAATAAGTTCAAAATATAAATAATGGTTTTAAAAAGGTTCATCGTGTATAATTTTGCCAAAACAGTAAGGTAGCAGTGATAAAGAATGTACTTTAGTCTTTTGGTAATGAAACTCATCAATTTTGTGCCAAATTTACAACACCAATATCAAGAAACTATTAATTTTGAGTATTAAAACTTTCCATTATGATTTCATTATTTTTAGAAATTAGAAAGGGATGAAAAAAGCTAGCTAAAGGGAGCTTTCTGCACGACTTATTATACTGAAACAGAGTATTGTACTCTTACAAGTTAAATATTTATTTTTATGCTGAAAGATCTTGAGATTAATTTAATAATCAATAAATTATTTTTACACTAAAATTTCATCCCTTGTAATTATCCTTAAAAGCTAGCTAATTCACTGTACTTGACACCCTTCTTTCTGTCCCTCATGATAATTTATTTTAAATCTTCAATTTATTTCCTTATATTTGTTACTGCACGTTTTTTTAATTGTTAGTTAATAATCCATCCTAATTAAATCACACATATTGGAATGGATTTTACTGAAAAAATGTTCATTTGCCTAGTTTCATGAGGTATTTAAAGGGCCCCTTTGATTTCTTCTTGTGACAGAGAACTGGACAAGCTTGTGAGACTTCATTATCCATTTTTAACTAATTCAAGGAACTGTCATTAAGGTTGGAGAGAATCCATTTTTATCCATTTTACTTCCATTTTATTGAACATACCCAAAAACCCAATAATCTAATTTCAAGGTAAAACAAATAAAAACTAGTAAAAAGATTTTAGAAAAGAGTCAATCTTTAGCAGTTCTAGCACAAATTATGGAAGAAACTTGAAACACACCTTTGAATTTTGATTCTTTGAAGTCACTTGCAACAACAACCGATCTCTTTATGAATTTTTGAAACAATCGCAACAGCAGCCAATCACTTTCTGTATTTGGTCTTCGTTTGGAATGGCAGAATTTGTGAAACTATTGCGGAAACCTAAATCGGAATGACTTCTGAGGAGTGAGGTGTGAGTGAGTGAGCTCGTAACTGCTAGAGTGCTGGTTGCTTGATGCAGTAATGCTAATGCCCTACTTTAGTTTAGACCCTAATTGAAATATTGAATAGAGAGTGGGATTGGTCAGTTGGGCTGGGGCGCTGGAGTGGCCGGGCTGGGAAGTATATTAAAAGTTTTGGGCTGGGGCGCTGGACAGAGGTCCAACTTAAAAAAAAGTCTTTAAAAATTAGGTAATTCGGTATACCGAAATTTCAAGATCCTAATATCGACGACTGTACCGATATACCGAAATACCAAAAATGTAATACCAAATTAGACTGAAATACCGAATCAATTCGATCTGGTTCGGAATTTAGTTTTTCGGATTTTATGCCTACCCCTAACGCCATTTGCATGAATTCAGGTTACCGACCTCGAATGTCCTTAAATTTTTCGGGCCCTATAAAAGATGACATAATGAATTCGTTCCTTGGGTTTTAGCGTTTTATGGCCATAAAATAAGAATTGAGGACGATTCCTAGATTTTTGTGTGTTATAGTACTAGCCATTTGCATGAATTTGGGCAATTTGCGAGCCTTCAAAAATGACCAAAGGAACAATAGTCAACGATTCTCCATGATCTTTCCTCATTTTAGGGCCATAAAACTGAAATTCTGTCCGATTCCCAGATTTTCTTGTGCTATAACCCACGCCATCTGCATGCATCCGAGCGACTGAACCGAAAATGTCTAAAATTTTGCCGAGCCTTCAAAAACGACCTAAGGAACAATAGTCATCGCTTCTCCATGATCATTCTTCATTTTTTGGCGTTTTAGGGCCATAAAACTGGAATTCTGCTCTATTCTCAAATTTTCGTGCGCTATATGCATCCGGGAGACCGGACCTGAACCGTCTAAAATTATTCTGAGCCTTCAAAAATTATGTAAGGAACAATAGTCATTACTTCACCATGACCGTTCCTCGCTTCTTGACGATTTAGGGCCATAAAATTAGAATTTCGTCCGGTTCCTAAATATTCCATTGCTATAGCCCACACCGTCTGCATGCATCCGGGCGACCGGAGCCGACCCGCCTTTAATTTAGCCGGCAATTGAAAAATGACCTAAGGATTAATAGTCATCGCTTCTCCATGAGCGTTCTGCATTTTTTGGCGTTTAGGGCCATAAAACTTGAATTATGCATGATTTTCACATATGTGTGTGCTATACCCATCCATTTGCGTGCATCTGGGCTATAGCTCATCCCTTTTGCGTGAGACCTGGCCACCGGAACCGGATCGCCTATGATTTTGCCGAACTATAAAAAATTACCTAAGGAAAAATAGTCACCGCCTCGCCATGACCGTTCCTCATTTTTTTATGTTTTAGGGGCATAAAATTGAAATTCCGCCTGATTCCCAGATATTCGTATGCTATAGCCCACACCTTCTGCATGTGCCCGGTCCACCAGATCCAGATTGCCTAAAATTTTGCCGGACCTTCAAAAATGACCTAAGGAACAATAGTCATGTATCGCCATGAATGTTACTCGATTTTTGACATTTTAGGGCCATAAAACTAGGATTCTGCCCGATTCTCAGACTTTCATGTGCTATAGTGTCAAAACCCAAGCCCATGGTATGTATTTCCACTTAGGGCCTAGGCCCACATAGATTTGTCTTTTTGGGATACGCCACCTCGAGCCCCAAAAGCGCGGCTACCATGTAAACTTGTGTCATTCCTTAATAGCTCTTCACTTTCCTCTCCCATTCCGATGTGGGATTCATCTATGATGACATGTGCACCCCTTCTTCAGAATATTTCAAGCCTGGAAGCGTGCCAGTCCTAATTGACCCGTCCTCCATCATATGCGTCACATTCACCCCCTAGGACTTAGCGTCCTCGATGAAGTTTGCCCCATTACCGTACTGAGGGAGATTTGGCTCTAATACCATATTTGTCACGACCAAAGCCTATGGCACGTATTTTTCGCTTTGGGCCTAGGCCCGCACGCATTTGTATTTTTGGGTTGCACTACCTCGAGCTCCAAAAGCGCACGTACTATGTAAACTTATTACATTCCATATATAACTCTTCACTTTCCTTTCTCATTCCGATGTGGGATTCTCCTAAGGTGATATGTGCACTCCTTCTTCAGAAGCTTAGCAATCTTGAAGCCTGCCAGTTCTGCTTGACCCGCCCTCCGTCTTGGGCACCACATATAGCCCACACCATCTGCATGCATCCGGGCGACTGGACTCGAACCGCCTAATATTTTGTCGGACCTTCAAAAGCGACCTAAGGATCAATAGCCATCACTTTGCCATGACCGTTACTCATTTATTGGCATTTTAGGGCCATAAACCCAAAATTTTACCCGATTCCTAGATTTTCGTGTACTATAGCTCACGCCTACTATATGGGCCTAGGCCACCACACTCGGATCGCCTAAAATTTTGTCGGACCATAAAAATGACCTAAGGAACAATAGTCACCGCCTCGCCATTATCATTACTCATTTTTTGGCGTGCATGGCCAGAAAATTAAAATTCTTCCCGATTCCTAGATTTCGCGTGCTATAACTCATGCCTTCTGCATGGGTCTGGTTCACCAAACGTCAATCGCCTAAAATTTTTCTGGACCATTAAAAATGACCTAAGGAACAATAACCATTGTCTCGTCATTACCATTACTCGTTTTTTGGCATTTTAGGGCCAGTAATATAGAATTCCGCTAGATTCCCAGATTTTTATGTGCTATAGCCCATGTCTTGTAGATGGGCGCCGATCATCGGACCTAGATCGCCAATAATTTTGTCGGACCATCAAACCGACTTAAGGAACAATATCGTTACTCGTTTTTCGGCATTTTATGGCCATATAATTTAAATTCTACCCGATTCCTAGATTTTCGTCTGCTATAGCCCACACCTTCTGCATGGACCAAGGCCACCCGACCCGGATCGCCTAAACTTTTGCCCGAACATCATAAAAATGATCTAAGGAACAATAGTTACCACCTCCCTATGACCATTCCTTATTTTTTGGCGTTTTAGGACCATAAAATTGGAATTCCGCCCGATTCCCAAATTCTCGTATGGTATATAGCCCACGCCATCTGCATAGGCCTGGGCCACGGGACCCAGATCGCCTAAAAAATTTTCGGACCATCAAAAACGACCTAAAAAACAATAGTCCCTACCTCGCCATGACGGTTACTCATTTTTTGGCGTTTTAAAGCCATAAACAATAACCCACACCTTTTGCATGGGCCTCATCCACCCTACCCCGATTGCCTAAAATTTTGCCGAACAATACAAAATGACCTAGATTCCTAAAATGACCGAGTTTTTTGGCGTTTTAGGGCCATAAAATTGGAATTTCACCCGATTCTTAGATTTTCATGTGCTACCTTTTGCATGGACCCGGGCCACCGGACCCAGAACGACTATAATTTTTCCAGACCATCAAATACGGCCTAGGGTATAATATTCATCGCCCATCCATGACCGTTACTCATTTTATGGCGTTTTAGGACCATAAAACAGGAGTTTCACCCAAATTTCAAATTTTCGTGTATCCGCGCCCACACCTTTGATATGGGCCCGGGCTACCGGACCGGGATAATCTAATATTTTTTCGGATCATCAAAAATGACCTAATGAACAGTAGTCACCACCTTGCCATGACATCTAGACGTTTGTTGGTGTTTTAGGGCTATAAAACCTGGAATTCTTCCCGATTCACAGATTTTCGTGTGCTATAGCCAACACCTTTTGCATGGCTCGGGCCACCGGTCCCAGATCGCCTAAAATTTTGCCGGACAATAAAAACACAACCTAAGGAACAATAGTAACACCTTTGCCTTTACCGTTACTCGTCTTTTGGCGTTTTAGGGCTATAATACTGGAATTGCGCGTGATCGTAGATTTTTGAGACCTATCACCCATACCTTATGCATGGGCCAGGGCCACCGGACCTGGATCGCCTAAAATTTGGTTGGACCATATAAAACGACTTAAAGAACAATGGTCAATGCCTTTCCATGACCATTTCTCGTTTTAGGGCAATAAAACTAGAATTCTGCCCGATTCCAAGATTTTTGCATGTTGTATACAGTCCATGACTTCTGCATGGGCTCGGGCCACTGGACACAGACGTCTAAAATTTTACTGGACCCTAAAAAATAACATAAGGAATAATATTCACCATCTCTCCATGACCATTTCTCATTTATCGGTATTTTAGGGCCATAATACTGGAATTCTGCTCGATTCCCAGATTTTCGTGTGCTATAGCGCACACCTTCTGCATGGGCTCAAGCCACCGGACCCAGATTGTATAAAAAAATTTCGAACCTCCAATAATGACCTGACGAAAAATAGTCACCTCCTCGTCATGATCGTTCCTTGTTTTTCTTGGTGTTTTAGGACCATAAAAGTGGAATTCTGCCCGATTCCCAAATTTTCGTGAACTCGCGCCCGCACCTTTTACATGGGCCCATGCCACTAGATCAGGATTGCCTAAAATTCTACCGGACAATCAAAAATAACCTAAGGAATAATAGCCACCTGCTCGCCATGACCATTATTTGTTTGTTGGTGTTTTTGGGCTATCAAACACGAATTCAGCCCGATTCCTAGATTTTCCTATGTTATAGCCCACGCCTTCTACAAGGGCGAGCTACAGGAACCAAATTGCCTAAAAACTTTTAGACCATAACAAACGGACTAAGGAACTATAGTCACCGTCTCCCTATGACGGCTACTCATTATTGACGTTTTAGGGCCATAAAATTAGAATTTTGTCCATTTTCCAGATTTTTGTATGCTATATATAGCCCACACTTTCTGCATGGGCTCGAGCCACTGGACCCAAATCGCCTAAAATTTTGAAGGACCATTGAAATCGACCTAAGGAACAACAGTCACTGCCTCTCTATGAGCATTCCTTATTGTTGGCCCAAGTGAAGTTTTGTTTTGAAGATTGACAATAAAAGCTCAGGCATGAACCAGGTCCATCCCCTGTGGACACAGACATGGGCAGATTCGAGAATGCACGTGAAATAGATAAGCTTAACTTGATATATCTGATATCTCCTAATCGAAAAGATTGCATAATTGATAAGGAGAAGGACTCCTGACTCTAAGAGAACACTATACAAGATAAGGGAGGAGTTAGAAGTTGAGAACAACTAGAACTCGTCCACCAAGGAAGAGTAGCATTAAAACTCTAGTTGTGTATTGATTTACTAACTCTATATATTGCAGAATGTTCTCATTCTACAAGTACGCACAAAAGTAGAAGTTAAACATGAGTTGAGATTAAAATAGCAAGGAATTTTGCAAGCAATTCTTGTGTTTCTAAGCTTCAAAATCAAGTTTTCTTTGACAAATTACATCTAAACTTTTCAGAAATCAAAACGGACCACACACGAAGTCATAAATCATCATATAATGAAATGAAACGTCTCAAATCATGAAATGGGGAGCTAGTTCTCAAAAAGACCTATCGAGTTTTACACTGTCCACCTCTAAAAGAAATGTTCGTCCTCGAACGAACATAGAAATGTACCTGATCTGGTAAAAAAATGTGGAGATCTACTCCTCATAACTCGAACTCCCAAGTAGCCTCCCCAACCGACTCACCTTTCCAATGCAATTTCACATAAGAAACATCGTTAGATCTCAACTTTCAAATCTATCAATCTGCAATAACTACCGTCTCTTCCTTATAAGTCAAATTCTCATCAAGATACACTTTGATGAAGTCCAAAACATGTGACTTATCTTTATGATACTTCTGAAGCATAGAAACATGAAATACCGGATGTACCCCACAAGGATGGGAGGTAATGCAAGCCTATATGCAACTTCCCCAACTCTCTTTAACACCTCAAATAGACCAATAAACCTTAGGCTCAGATGTCCCATCTTCAAAAATCTCATTCATAGGTGAAACGTTTTAAAGTACCTTCTCACCCTCCACATAAGCTATATCACGGACCTTCTTGTCCCCGTAACTTTTATGCCTGATCTGCACTGTCCAAAGGCCATCTTGAAACAAATTCACCTTCTCCAAAGTATCACGAACTAAATCCATATCCACCAGGCTCAAATAAAATAATAGGAGTCTGACACTGCCTACCATATAAAGACTCGTATGCACCATATGAATGCTAGATTGATAACTCTTGTTGTGGGCGAACTCCGCCAATGGTAGAAACTAGTCCTAGTAGCTTCCAAAATAATAATAAAATCCCTCAAGATATCCTCAAGGATCTTAATGGTACTCTCGAACTGGCCATCCATTTGCAGGTGAAATGTCGTGCTGAGCTCCACCTGCATGCGCACTTCATGTTGAAAAGCCCTCCAAAAGTGCGAAGTAAACTACCTTCCACAATCTAAAATGATAAAAATGGGCACATCGTGCAAGCGAACAATCTTTCTGATGTAGATCTGAGCCAACTGCTCTAAAGTGTAAGAAGACATCACCAAAATGTGTAGACTTGGTCAACCTATCCATAATGAACCAAATAGAATCGTACTTCCTCAAGTCCGTGGTAAGCCTACCACAAAGTCCATAGTAATGTTCTCTCACTTCCACTCCGGTATCACCAACCTCTAAGTCATACCACTTAGTTTTTGTTATTCAAACTCCATCTGTTGTCAATTCAAACACCGTGAAACATGACCAGCAATGTCCTTCTTCATCTTCCACCACCAGTAATGTTGCATTAAGTCACAGTACATCTTCATGACACCTGGATGAACATAATACACTGAGATATGAACCCCCTCAAGGATCAACTCTCTCAAACCATCAATATGCAGAATACAAATTAGACCTAGAGTCGCATAACACCATCATCTCCCATCACAACCTTCTTGGCACCACCTTGTTTCACCATGTCCTTCAATACCAACAAATGGGGATCATCAAACTAGTGAGCCTTGATGCGCTCAAAGAAGACGATTCTGCCACCACACAAGCAAAAACTCTGTTAAGCTCGAAAGTTTTCAACCTCACGAACTATTAGCCAAGGCCTGAACATCCATAGACAATGGGCTCTCCACCACTGGTGGATATGTTAAACTAGCCATACTCTCTGCACTTCTACTCAAGGCACCCGCTACCACATTTTCCTTTCCCACGAAATACAATATAGTGATATAATAGTCTTTAGACAACTCTTACCATCCCCGTTGCCTCAAATTCAATTCCTTCTACTTGAACACATGTTGAAGACTCCAATGATCAGTGTAGACCTCACATTACACGCCATACAAGTAGTGCCTCCAAATATTGAGTGCTTGCAAAATAGCTGCCAACTCCAAATTAATGAACAAGGTAATTCTTCTCATGGACCTTATATTACACCATATACCTAAATAAAGCTTGGTAAGCTTGGCTTCTAGCGTAGCGAATACACCGATGACGCGTGTGATGGTAGAAGGTGGCTACACGTTTTAGTAGACTGGCACTAGATGTCCTACCAAGTGCAGTGGTCGGGGCAGGACGACCCATTTTTCATGTGGAGCGCCAAAATGTCCTATGCTTGATATAGTATAAAAATGGCAGTGAGACTCATTCTTTTTACTTCTTGGAGTTATCATCAATATTAGTACTACCAAAATGCTCTTAACGCCCTTTTAGAATTCCCTAAACAGTCTAAGGCAAGATCAAAAGTGAATCTAAGATAATCTGGTAGGAGGGATCTTGGAATCATCGCTATTATGTCTAGCATATTGTTGTGTTAATTCTGGAAATTCATTGGAGGCAGATATAACCATCATAAAAGTGTATCTAATTCTTCGACAAGGCATGTACTTGAACCTTCTTTCTTTCTGGCATGTTTTGGTGTAAGTCTCTCTCTCTCTCTCTCTCCTTGTAAAGGATTCTTGTATTTTAAGAATTTGGTTGATTCCGAATCCCACTCAATGACGTTGTTGTATTCTTCTACATTCTTGTCAGTATCATGTGGTTGGAGTGTATGACTCATTTTGATTTTAAACTTGCCATACCTTGAAACTGGCATTGCATTGCACTTATATATACGTATCTATTTTACTTTATCGAGCGGCGCTATAGTCAACGGGTACGGCGCCTATTGTGCAACCATTGATCATTAGGTATGATGAGACATGATATGAGATGTACTTGTGTGGTCAGGTATGATGATGTGTGATATGTGTCTATAGAGTCCTCTTGAGGCCGGGTATGGAGTGATGTGTGATGTGAGATTACCGAGTCCTCTCGAGTCTAGTTATGCCAAGTTCTGTGATGTGAGATTACCTAGAGCTTTTGATACAATCGAGTCCTTTACGAGGTCGGGTATGGAGTGAAATGTGATGATATGCCCCAAAGAGTGGCTGAATATATATATATATATATATATATATATATATATATATATATATATATATATATATATATATATATATATANTATCATGGGTATTCAGGTTGAAATCGAGTACTCATATCTCTTATGCTATGTCCCTATTTAATATGATCTCTTAGTCTTACATTACATACTCAATACATTTTTCATACTAAAGCCATTTTCTTGGGGCGTTGTGTTCATGCCCACATGTACAGATAGACTCGGTGATGTTCCTCCCAGTAGAGTGTTGTTCCAGTTGGTTGGTCGTTGCTCTCCACTTCTTCAGAGTAGCTGTTGAGAAGTCAATAGGTACTTGAGCATATGTTTTAAACATTTTTGGTATGATGGGGCCCGACCATAACATGTATGTATATATATATATATATATATATATATATATATATATATATATATATATATATATATATATATATATATATATATATATATANTTTTGTACCCTAAGAGCAATGCAGATAGAGTATGGTTGTATGTAAAAATAGTGGGTTATGACGATGTTGGGTACAATTGGAAAATTTATAAAAATGTCAATGTTTCCTTACATGACAGGTTTCATGATTGGAAAGATTTGAGCACGGACATTGGTTTGCACGGGCCTTCAGGCGCCGTGCGACGGTCGCATCTCCCAAGGTAGGGGTGTGACAAACTTGGTATTATAGCGGGTCATTCCTAGGTAGTCTACAGCCGTATCTAGTAGAGTCTTTATCCAGATCATTATATTATAAATAGGAGGCTACATGATATCTAGGATGAATACCCTTCTTTTTTATCCAGATCCTGCAGTAGAGATGAGTCGTAAGTATCCGCTTCTAACCCCCCCTCTTGTTTATGTTTAGGGATGCCTACCACGAGACATCAATATCTTTTTCAAGGATTAAATGAAGAGGCAGAAGAAGGTACTAGTCAGGTTCCACCTGTCCCTACGGGTCAACATGCCCGTACTCAGGTTTTGAGGACATCACCTCCCCCGGAATAACATAGGGAAAATAATGTACATCTTGTTCCTCCTCCGGTTGCTCCTAAACCGGATCAATATGTGAGGAGTGATGTGAAGTTGTTGAATCGATTAGTGGCCTCCTAGGCCCAACCACAAGACCCAACCACTTCTGATAGGGAAGTCAGCACGAGAGTTCGGGATTTGATAAATTTATACCCTCCAGTATTCGCAGAAACCGATCCAAACGAAGATCCCCAGAGCTTTTTAGATCAAATGTGACAGACCTTACTAGTTGTGCTAGTCATTGACACTGAGTCCATAAATCTTGCCTCATACAGATTGCGGGATGTTGCGATGATTTGGTATGAAACTTTGGAACAATATAGGGTACCTCTCGCTCTACCAGTAGGATGGAGGGAGTTTTCAGAATCCTTTGTGCAGCAGTATTTGCCTATTGAGCTCCTCCGAGCTAAACAAGACAAATTCTTATGCTTGGAGAAAGAATAAATCGTGAAATTTAATTGCTTAGCTAAGTATTCTCCTTTGATTGTGGCAGAGATGAGGGATATAGTGCATTGATTCGTGGGTGGTCTGGGACCACATTTGATTAACGAATGCACCACTGCTTTTCTGAGTCCGAACATGGATATTTCTTGTATTCAAGCCTATGCACGGGTCTTGGAGGATCCTAAAAGTCAACAACGAGCTGCTCGAGAGCACGACCGGGGCCAACATAAGAGATCCCAATCTACAGGTGATATGGGTGAGTCTCGAGGTGAGTTTAGGCCTCTATTTCTTCAAAATCCATCTTATCTGGTGGCTAGTATGATGTCACAGTCCCAGGGTCAGTGTCGTGATCGGATAACCTATTCTGGTAAGAGCCAGAGTCCCCAAGGGAAGAATTCACAATACAGTGTGGATGCTAGCAAGATGAGGCCCCCAGTGCCACATTATGGTCAATATGGTAGAAATAATTTTGGGCATTACTGCCAGGGTTCATACTTGTGTTAGTCTTATGGGTAGCCCAGTGACATATGTGGTTTTGCCTAGTGAAAAATGTGGATGGCGTGATACTTCCAACGGGATCAATAGCAACTTCATCCTCAACATCACATCCTCATGAACAAGGTATGGGACTGCCAATGGGAAGATACAGAGTTAGAGATGGAGTAACTAGCTCAAGCGAACAACAGAACCTCATTTATATTTTGTTAGACCGACAGATCCTTGAATCATGATCGGGAGTGGCCACATGTATACTACCATGTTTTCTATTAGTGTGTATGCTTTCACAGACCCAGGTTCTACCATGTTGTATACTACTCCATTTGTTGCTGGTAAATGTGGTAAATTACCTGAATTGTTACGACAACCATTTGAAGTGTCCACACCCGTGGTAGTTAGGGGGGTGTACCGAGGTTGTGATATAATTATTCGTGATCTCTATACCTTAGCTGATATGAATGAATTAGAAATATTAGAATTTGATGTCATCATGGGCATGGATTGGCTGGCCTCTTGTTATGCTACGATGGATTGTTGGAAGAAAGTTGTTCGCTTTAACTTTTTGGGAGGGCCCGTTATCGAATGGAGGGGTGATGTTGCAGTGCCAAAAGGGAGTTTATTTCATACCTTAAGGCTCGGAAGATGATCACGAAATGATGTTCTTACCATTTAGTACGGTGCAAGATGCGGAGGCGAAGCCTCCCGCCCTTTATTCGGTTTCAGTCTTTAGCAAATTTCCCGATGTGTTCCCTAATTAGCTCCCAGGTATTCCACCCAAGAGGGAGATTGAGTTTTCCATTGATGTGTCACCCAAAACACAACCGATATCAGTTACCCCACAAAGTATGGCTCTTACTGAGTTGAAGGAATTAAAAGATCAGCTGAAGGACTTTTTTGATAAGGGTTTTATTCAACCCAGTGCTTCTCCGTGGGGAGCTCTAGTAATATTTGTTCGAAAGAAAGATAGTTTTGTTGAGGATGTGTATAGATTACTGATAGCTAAATAAGGTAACCATCAAGAACAAGTATCCGCTCCCAATGATTCACAATCTGTTTGATCAATTGCAAGGCACTAAGTATTTTTTGATGATCAACCTCAGATCTAGGTATCATCAGTTAAGGATCAAGGAAGAAGATGTTCCGAAAATAGCATTTCAGACCTGATATGGCCATTAAGAATTTTTTGTTATGTACTTTGGCCTAACTAACACATCAGTAGCTATGGATATGATGAATCGACGTTCAGGCTATTTCTGGATATCTTTGTGATCTTGTTCATAGACAATATTTTGGTGTATTCTCGATCAGAAGTAGAGCATCTGCGAAAGGTTCTACACGCACTCCGGGATCACAAGTTATACGCCAAGTTTTCCAAGTGCTAGATTTGGATGAGCTTAGTGGATTTCCTAGGTCATGTAGTATCCGGTGACGGTATTAAAGTTGATGGTCAAAAGATTGAGGCAATTAAGAATAGGCCAAGGCCCACAACTCGTATCGAGATACGCAGCTTTTTGGGCCTAGCGGGTTACTACCGAAGATTTGTGGAGAGAATCTCGTCCATAGTTACCCCCTGATGAATTTGGTGCACAAGGCAGCTAGGTACTAGTAGACCGGTGTTTACGAGAATAGAATCCAAGGGTTAAAGGACATGTTAACCTCGGCACCAGTTCAATTCTTCTTAAAAGACCAGTGGGATACAACATATTTTGACGCCTCTAGAGTAGGCTTGGCCAGTGTTCTAATGTAACATGGGAAAGTTTTTGCTTATGCTTCGAGAAAACTAAGGAAGCATGAGTAGAATTACCCCACTCATGCCTTGGAGCTATCATCCACTATATTTTCTTTGAAGATACGGTGTAACTATCAGTATGGAGTTCATGTTGACATATTCACCAACTTCAAAAGATTGCATTACATATTCAAGAAAAACGAATTAAATTATGAGGCAACAGAGATGCTTGAATTGTTAAAGGATTACGATGTCGATATTTTGTACCACCCTGGAAGGAAAACATTGTGGTTGATGCACTAAGTCGGAGGTCCATGAGCAGTATACGACATGCGGAAGATCATAAGTTAGAAATGATGATATATTTTTACCGTTTGGCTAACTTAAGTGTACAATTTCTAGATACTGGTAGCGAAGGATCCATAGTTCGAAACACTATTGAATCCTCGCTTGTAGCCAAAGTAATAGCACTGTAATTTGATGATCCATCCTTGGTGAAAATAATAGAAAGCATTTCCTTTCAAAATAAGCAAGTGTTCGAGCTATCCGAGGATGGAGTTCTTGGATACCAAGACCGGTTATACGTGCCCGATGTTGGGGGACTCCGAAGGGAGATCTTTGAAAATATCCACCAATCCTGATATTCTGATCATCTGGGATCATCCAAGATATGTCACAATCTTCGACAGTTATATAGGTGGAACAACATGAAGAGGGACATTGCTGAATATGTCGTTCAGTGTCCAAATTGCCAACAAGTTAAGGCTGAGGACCAGAAACCCGGAGGATTGCTTCAGAATATGGAAATTCCAACCTGGAAATGGGAGATGATCAGCGTGGATTTGTTACCAGTTACCGCGATCACACCGAAGGTTCGACTCCATATGGGTTATCGTGGGTCGACTTACCAAGTTAGCTCACTTTCTATCAGTTACACTGCCTTCTTGACAGAAGATTATGCTAAGTTATATATTAAGGAAATCATTCAAATTAAATGGGGTCTCAATTTCTATGGAAAAATTTCACATAAGAACAACTGAGCTCCCTGCTTTTCTATTTTATAGCCCATATTTCAATTTACAACAAACTAGCCCAAAAATAGTAGTCTAAGCTTCAACATACAACTCCAATAAGTTCTAGAAATTACTATTTAATTTTTAAAAAAGATTGCTCAACCTTTTAAGTTAATTTTCGAATCAGTAATTGTGACTCAAATATTAGTTCAGCAAAACAAATCCATTTGGATAGTGAAAATTAAACTTTTAACAAGCTTAAACATGTAAGTTTATATTTCGAATTTACTTTGTGAGAAATTTGGAGTGGGTGTTATTTAGACTTGTTAGAAATAGTGTAAGGAGGTTGTATATAAAATTTGAAGTCATTTAATGAAGATGGACTGGTTTTGAACAAGAATTGCAACTGAAAATCGTGGAAGAAGTTCGTCTACAGATGCTTGTATAAAGGTGTATAATAGTGTATAATATGTGTTTATACACTCATATACACTATTATAAAATATTATACATAATTATACAAAAAACTGATTTCGTCTTCTTCCTTGTGTCTTTTCTAAAATTTAACTCAAATCTTGCTCAAATCTACTCCAATCACTTCAAATTTAAATTTTGAACTCCTTTTGGTATTTTCAATCAATTGGAATATCACCCAATCCAAACAAATAACAAACTCAAAAAATCCATTTTTTGAAAGCAAATTTTTGAGTGGCCTTCAATGGTGGACTTCTACTCTTCAATTTTCTTACATTGCAACTAGGTGACACAGGGTAAGAAATAACAATGGCAGACGGACCATTGAAGCATATGTAAAAGATGTGGGAAGAAGAGAGAGTGAATGCAATGGTTGTATTTAACTCCATAGCTTTTAGAAGCAATGGTTGTAAGAACACAAGTTTTGAATTTACTAGTGCTTTCAAAATATGTACCAATATGGGATAGGTCGGGTAAAACTTAAAAATACGGACCATTTTTTGTTATGGTGTGAGGTCATGTGTAGTTTCCTATAATTCTTTTGATTTCTATCATATCGAACAGAGGTTCCCTGTTTGCGGCTAAATTTTGGAGATCATTCCAAAAAGGATTGGGTGCGAGGATCAACCATAGCATCACTTTCCATCCACAAACAGACGGCCAGGACGAACTCGGCACTATTTAAACGCCTGAGGACATGTTACGAGCCTGTGTTTTAGACTTCAAGGGATATTGGGAGGATCATCTACCACTCATCGAGTTTTCTTACAACAACAACCACCATGCTAGCATACAAATGGCACACCATATAAGGCCCTATACGGACAGAAGTGCAGATCTCTTATCAACTGGTTCAAAGTGGGTGAGACAAAGTTAGTGGGTCCTGAGTTGGTGCAATAAGCAGTAGAAAAGGAGAAAACAATTCAAAGTCGATTATTGACTACTCAGAGCAAACAAAAGTATTATTCGCACAACCGATGCCTGTTTTAGGAATTCGTTGAGGGACACTGAGCGTTCTTGAAGGCATCACCTATAAAATATGTGGTGAGATTTAGTAAGAGAAGCAAACTCAGTCCCCGGTATGTTGAGCCATATCAGATTATTTAGAAAATTTGCAAGTGGCTTAGTCTTCGAAATTAGACCCCTCTATACTCTCAAAACTGCTTGAGTGACCCATCTTGTATTACCCATGTTTAATATATTCGTGTCACGAAGGACCTATCCATAGAAGAGGTTCTGATGGCTATCCTTGATCTTCAAGTGCGTAAGCTGCGAACCAAAGAAGTAGCTTCAGCTAAAGTGATTTGGAGTAAAAATAATGTAGAATAAATGACTAGGGAAGCTGAAAAAGATATGCAATGCAGGTACACCCATTTGTTACATGATACGAGAAGAAACAATGAGTCCACCATGGTGGGCACAACTCTAGAAAACTAAAGAAGCTTGCAAAGAGTAACTACAATCTAACATTCAAGGACAAACGTTCCGAAGGGGGGATGATGTTACACCATACACTTATAAAGCTTGGTAAGCTTGGCTTCTAGCGTAGCCAATTTACTAATGATTTGTATGAGGGAAGAAGGTGGCTACACATTTCAGTAGACTGGCTCCAGATGTCCTATCGGGAGCAGTGACTGGGGCAGGGTGACCCATTTTGCATATGGAGCGTTGGAATTTTCTATGCTTGGTATAGTATGAAAATGGCAGTGAGACTCTTTCTCTTTCATTCTAAGAGTTATCACCAATATTAGCTCTCCTAAGATGCTCTTAACACCCCTTTAGAATTCCCCAAACAGTCTAAGGCAAGATCAAAGGTGAATCTAAGAGGATCTGGTGTGAGAGAGCTTGGAATTGTTGTTATTATGTCTATCATATTGTTGTACTGATTTTTGAAATTCGTTAGAGGCATAATTAACCATCATAGAAGTTTAGCTAATTCTTCGACAAGGTATGTAGGGAAACCTTCTTTCTTTTTGGGATGTTCTGGTGTAAGTATCTCTCTCTCTCCTTCCCCCTCTAAAAGATTCATGTATTGTAATAATTTGGTTGATTCTGAATCCTTCTCAATGGCATTGTTCTATTCTTGTACATTCTTGCCAGTAACATATATTTCAAAATCTGTAATGTTCCCAGTTGGTATCCTATGGTTGGAGTATATAATTTATTCTGAGTTTAAACATGTCATCCCTTGAAACTGACATTGCATTGCACTTATATATACGTATATATTTTACTTTATCGAGCCGTACTATAGTCGACGGGGTACGACACCTATTGTTCAACCACTAATTAGTTGGGTATGTTGATACATGATATGAGTACCGAGTCCTTGTGGGTCCAAGTATGATGATGTGTGATTTGAGGCTACTGAGTTCCCTTGAATCCGAGTACGCCGAGTCCTATCGAGGTCGGGTACGGTCGAGACCTCTCGAGGATGGGCACGACTGCGTCCTCTATGAGGTCGGATATGGAGTGAAGTGTAATGTGAGGTTACTGAGTCCTATCAAGACCGGTTACACCGAGTTTTGCTAAGACCGGGTATAGCCGAGACCTCTTGAGGTCGGGTATTATAGAGTCTTCTACGAGGCCCAATATGGAGTGAAATGTGATTATATGCCCCAAAGAGTGGCTGAATGAATATGTGTATGTAGTGTGTGTGTATGTGTATGTGTCACAATTAATTTATGGCCCCAAAGAGTGGTTTGGTTTTACAAAATCTTGCATACATTTATGATACATGGTTTATAGCTTTTACAGCTATCACCCATGTGGTTTGTCTTTGGTATTCAGGTTGAAATCGAGTACTCATATCTCTTATCCTATGTCCCAGTTTAATATTATTTTTTAGTCTTACATTACATACTCAATAAATGTTCCATTGACGCCCTTTTCTTGGGGAGTTGTTGTAAGGCCCCGTGAAATTTTGCCAAGAATCTGAGGTCTTATGGCACCGAGGTAGGATCATGTGCTTGGGAGGTTGTAGATAATTTTCATGGTGAGCTTGCTCGCTGCAATACAAACATTTTGGGTTGTGTAATACATTGTTGGATTGGTGGAGTAAATTCACAGAACATGGAATTTATGCGGTCCTCTGTGCCACCGCATATCTATTTCGCTGGCTACACTTCCATCACAGAACCAGCTTGAGGGTTTTCTTGAGGAAGGATTCGCAGTCCATTTCATAGTCGCAGAAGTGATTCGCAAATCGCAGAATTGGTTGCATACTTGTCCAAGCTAGCCTAGTTTTGGAGGATACCACATACCTATTATCCGGTGCATTCTGCAATTGCAGACCCGACTTGGAGGGTAAATTGTTGGAAATTTGTACCCGACTCAAATTTAATAAAAAGGCCTTGAGGGTCATTATGGATGGATTCAACAATTGTTTTAAGGAGAGAGGAGTATTTTAGAGAAGGAGGAAGAAGCCCCAACAATTTTACTCATCAATGTTTTCCCAATTCTGAAGATTCAAGGAAGAAGGCCATCAACTATCCGGGTAAGTCCTTGTCCTAAGCTCTCATGCAATGTCCTATCATGCATTTATGGGTAGTATTTCACTATTATGAGGTTTATGGGAGGGGGATTGAAATCCTAAACACTTTATTTTGAAAATTAAGGTGTGTAGGAAGAATGGGAAGTTTTTTTCTTGATTTGGGGGTGTGACTAGGGCATGTATGTATCGATAGAGGCGTCATGGAGGTTGTTAAATTATCCGGGATGAATCGTTGGTTGATGTTGGTTGTGTGATTTGATGAAATGCCTACATAAGCCGAACCTATGAGCACCTTTCTAAGTATGACCCAATTTTGATTATGTCTCTGTAGATTGAAATCGCTAGGAGTCGTGAAATGTTGTGGTAATTCTAATGAAAAGCTCAAACAATGTTTGTTGGCTAAACTCCTTTTGTAGAATCGAATTCCACGAGTTTCGTGTAAACTCCAAGCATGGTTTTGTTCAAGTTCCTATTTCTATTGTTCCAAATTGCTTCTAATGATCGATTTGCGTAATTACTTATGTACCCAAGTCATATTCCAATATCCCCTATTATATCACTCTCATTTGAAAGAATGTTTCAGGCACGGTTAATGTATCCAATGGTTATGATTTTAATTGATATTTTAATTACAAATCATTATGATATCTTTTGGGAAGAAGATTCAATGTCTTTAAGACTCTTATAACTCATGTATTTAAAGTTGTGATTTTTAAATGCTCTCTATGTTGATGACCTGTGATGATCCTTGAAAGTGAAAGACTAAGAATATGAAATAATCGAACGTGGCCATCGTGCCAAGAACAGTGATTTAAGTGTATGGCCAAGAGTGCCAATGAAGTGAAAGAGATTGAAAATGGCTAGGAAATGAATTGCAACTCTTTTATATGATAAAATCTTTTTGGGAGGATCATTAGGTCACCGAGGAAGGATGAATTGAGATAACCTAAACCCAAAAAAGGATAAATTCCAGTGTTGATGTGTTGAGATTATTCCCCTTAATTGGGATGAGATGATAGCTAACAAAGTACCATGTTGACCCAAACGCCATTGTAGTGAGGAGGCTTAGCCGATCTGGCAGTGATCGGACACCATGACACGCATATGGTGGTAGTGTTGTGTTTCTATGTCTACCCCCACATACTAGGTGAGACGGCTTAGCCGATCGTGCAAAGATCGATCCCCGTGCCGTAAGCATAGTGGTGTATCGATACAGAAGATCTCCCAACTCTAAAACATTAATATTTGCTTGCGGATTTACCTTTCTCTTAACTTGGCATTTTAATATTACTTGATTTTCTTATTGATTCCATGTTCTCTCTTCTTATGTTGGTACTCTATTCCATGAGAGGATATTTAGTTTTACATACTAGCACTATTCCCCGCGTACTAACATTCTTTTTGCCGGGGGCGCTGCACCTCTAATGGATGTAGGTGGTTCATTAGCAGGTGGCAGTGATCTTTGATAGCATCACACCCTCTTCTTAGTGGATTTTGGTGAGCCGTATTCCATATCGAGGCCCATTCGTTGTATTGTCTTCATGTACATTTACTTTTAAGGTATAGTCGAGGCCTTCCCTGACACTTCCATATGGTACTCATATTCTCTTAGAGGCTCTGTAGACATGTCGTGGTTGTATTTTGATTTGGGAAAGAAAAAACTAGAAATGTTGGAATTGTCGCATATGTTTCCACTTTTAAACTACGAAACTTGTAATATTTTTGGAAGTCGTAAAGGTAGTTACTAGAAGTAATGAAATTCATGTTGTACATGTTATTCTCTCATTGTCTAACCCTTGATATTCATCCTTGGATTATTCATGGGTAAGGTTGGGTAAAAGGCATCAAGTAGTCTTGCTTGACTGGGATATGTCGGTTGAGCACCGGCCGCGCTCCCCGAGGTTGGGGCATGACAAGCTTGGTATCAGAGCCTAAGGTCTTAAAATTGTCCTAGAATGTCTCAGAGCCGTTTCTAGTATTCCTTCTTATCAGTGTGTTGTCGACCATATCTATAATTGGGAAGCTACTTGGGCATTTTGGAATGTCACCCTTCTTTGTTATTCTAGGTCGTGTGATAGATCTTAGTTAAAAGATTTCCCTTTTTTTATCTCGTGCGTTGTTCTAATTTTCAGCCTATGGAACCTAAGAAGAAGCCAAAGAGTGGCCAAAGGGTCAATGACACCCCCATGAGTGGCTGATGATACTATACATGATGTTGCTGGTGAGCACCCAAGGGGTGAGGATATTCCCCCAACTATAACACCGCTTGATTCTACTACACCCGTGGAGAATGCATCAATTCTGGTTCTTACTAAAAATGCACTGATTCCTCATGCAACTGATATTCCAGTCCCACCTCCAACCTCAACTCTGGTCCCAGTGTTTCGGATGTGGACCTTAGGGGATCCATATAGATGTTGTCTCAAATAGTGGCTTCCCAAGACCAGAGATTGAAAGCTACACCTACTTCTTCTAGCCAGCATGGGGATTCAGTTAGTTCTAGGGTAAATGGATTTCTTCATTTGGATCCTCTGGTATTCACGAGTACTAAACCCGAGGAGGACCTCATG
Source organism: Nicotiana paniculata (assembly GCA_005239505.1). Classification (NCBI taxonomy): domain Eukaryota; kingdom Viridiplantae; phylum Streptophyta; class Magnoliopsida; order Solanales; family Solanaceae; genus Nicotiana; species Nicotiana paniculata. The sequence goes on from ML331673.1 coordinate 68,004, forward strand.
GCATTTATTGATGAGATGCACAGGACCCTTCGTGTGATGTGTGCCACTGAGACAGAAGCAGTGGAGCTGGCCTCATACAACTTTAAAGATGTGGCGTAATCATGGTTTGATTTGTGGGAGTAGTCTCGTGAGGAGGGGAGTCGTCCAGCAAAGTGGAGTGACTTTGTGGGTTCTTTCATTGATCATTTCTTGCATGCCGAGACTATGGAAGCCCATGCGCCGAGTTTGAGAGCTTGAAGCAAGGTAGTATGAGTGTATAGAACTGCCTTATAAGGTTTGAGGATCTTTTCAAGGATGCTTCTTACATGATGCCCACTATGGAGGCTAGGATTCGCATATTTGTGCAGGGCCTGAGCCTTTTGGTTATCAACGAGGCCGCTACAGCAGCCTTGAACTCTGATATGAATTGCGGGAAGATGGTGGCATTCTCTCAAAACACGAAGGCCCAAAAATAGAAGAACAAAATGTAGCGAGATGGTAACAAGAAGGCCTGGTCAGCAGGAAACTTTGGTGGTTCTTCTAGTGGTGGTAGTGGTGGAAGGTCAATATTCAGGGGAGGGTCATCTAGACCATCACAGTCCTTTGCTCAGTCTTTAGTTAGTGCACCACCATCAGGGCCATCTCGACAGTAGTAGAGTCATTTCAGGCCCGGTCAAGGCAACATGGATCTTATCAGCTAAGTAAGTTTAGAGGGATATTTCAGCCGCAATGGAGGCCCCCATGCCCTAGGTGTGGGAAGATGCACTCAGGGGTATGCTACATGGACCTACCTATATGCTACGGGTGCGGTCTTAAAGGTCATTTTAGAGAGATTGTTTCATCCCGTCAGAAGGTTGATATGGTTATGGCGCAACTAACCAATTCTACAGCTATGATATCTGCGACACCTCCTCCAGCTCGAGGTACTCTGGCACCCTCAGGGTGTGATTCAGAGAGTTCGTGAGGGCCCAACAAATTCTATGCTGTGAGGGGTCGCTAGAGTTCATATGTTTCTCCAGATGTTGTCACAAGAATACTAGTTGTCCAATATCATGATGTGTATACTCTTACAGAACTTGGTTCCACCTTGTCATATATCACTCTTTATGTTGCTATGGAATTCAGGATAGAACCGGAACAACTTAATGAATTGTTATATGTATCTACTCTAGTCGGAGAGTCCATCGTGGCAATGTGGGTTTATAGGGATTTTATTGTCACGGTACATGGCCGAGACACAATGGCCGATCTCATTGAGTTTTGATGGTGGATTTTGATATGATAATGGGGTTGTACTGGCTTCACTCATGTTATGCCAAGCTTGACTGTCGAACCGAAACTGTTATGTTTGAATTTCAAACAAGCCATTTATTGAGTCTGTGCCATTTGTGAACAAATCTTCGGAGGTCTTTCTGGATGAGCTTCGTAGGATCCCACCAAATGTCTGGCACACAGCCTATATCTATTCCACCCTACAGAAGACAGAATTGAAGGAACTGAAGGAGTAGTTTAAGGATAAGCTAGAGAAGGGTTTCATGCAGCTAAGTGTCTTGCCTTGGGGTGCACCGATTCTCTTTTTAAGGAATAAATATGGGTCACTGAGAATGTGTATTGATTATCGACAGCTCAACAAGGTAACACTCAAGAAAAAGTACCCATTGCCAAGGATATATGACTTGTTTGATCACTTGCAAGTTTCTAAGTACTTCTCCAAGATTGATTTAAGTTAAGGGTATCACCAACTGAAGATCAGGGAGTAGGATATTCCAAAAATAGCTTTTCGAACTCGGTATGGATACTTTGAGTTTCTGGTAATGTGTTTTGGACTAACGATTTCCCCGATAGCTTTCATGGATCTTATAAATTGAGTCATCAATCCTTTCCTCGACTCTGTCGTGATAGTGTTCATTTAAGACATCCTTGTGTATTTGCGAAGTCGAGAGGACCATGCCGATCATCTTAGGGAAATATGCAAATTTTGAATCAGCACAAGTTGTATGCAAAGTTATTGAAGTGTGAATTTTGGCTTTAATTTGTCACTTTTCTTGGGTCATGCCGTCTCTAGTGAGAGGATCAAGGTTGATCCTTAAAAGATCGCAACTCTAAAGAATTGGCCTAGACCTATAACTCCAACGGCGATTCGCGGTTTCTTGGGCTTAGTTGGGTATTAAAAGAGATTTCTAGAGGGGTTCTATACTCTTTCCTCTCTACTAACTAAATTGACACAGAAGGCAGTTAAGTTTCAATGGTCAGATGCTTGTAAAAAGAGCTTCCAAGAGTTGAAGTAAAAATTGACTATGACATTAGTGTTGATCCTACCAGAGGATATGGATGGATTTGTGGTATATTATGATGCTTCTGGGATGGGACTTGGGTGTGTATTGATGCAACATGTCAAGGTTATCGCTTATGCTTCTAGGCAACTCAATAATCATGAGAAGAACTATTCTACACATGGCTTAGAGCTTGCAGCGGTGGTATTTGCATAGAAGATTTGGCCTCATTATTTGTATGGGGTCCATTTTGACATATTCACGGACCATAAGAGCCTTCAATATATTTTCAAGCAGAAGGAATTGAATCTGAGGCAAAGAAGATGGCTTGAGTTACTCAAGGTCTACGACATCGATATTCTATATCATCCGGGGAAGGCTAATGTTGTGGTTATGTCTTCTGAATATGTTTATGATTTTTTATATCTAGTTGAGATTGATGCAGTGTGTACATGCAAAAAACGGATCTTTGAAGGAGTCCTGGATGTTGAAATTGTTTCTAAGGCTTATCGGTTAAGGTTGAAGGAAGAATCTTCAATCGAGATTGTGTTGATGGGCTTTTATGGATTGTGGTGATGGGGGATCACCCCTGGGTATGTGTATGGTGAATTTATAGAATGATTTGATGGCTTTGGAAAGACTCTTGGCACGTTGAGGATAAACGCATATTTATGTGGGTGATAATGTAATGACCTAACCAGTCGTTTTGATCTCAAGCATCCGTTCTGTGGTTTGAGGTCTTGAGTAGATTCATATGATGTATAATGACTTGCATGTATTGGTTTCTATGTTCGATAGGCTCGGTATTGATTTGGAAGAGAAATACCCATTTGGAAATTCAAATTGAAAAGTTGACCGAGGTTTAACTTTTCTGCAAACGATCTCAGATTCACATTTTGATGATTATAGTAGGTTCGTATGGTGATTTGGAATTGGTTGTATGTATGTAGTTTGATTTGGAGGTTCCTAGGTTGAATTGGCTCTTTTTGGGGAAGGTTGGCAATTTGAAGGCTTGAATATTTCCTAAGTTTGATCGCGAGTTGAGTTTATGGATATCAAGTTCGAATTTTGGTTTCACAACTTGGAATAGGTCCATTTTGTCATTTAGATCTTGTGTGAAAAGTTTGGTGTTATTCCAAGTTGGTTTGGTAGGAATCAGATGCTTGGTTGTGATTTTGGATGTTCTTGAGTTTTATCATAATTTTGATGCGTTTTGGTGTTTGATTCGTAGTTTTATACATTATTTTGATGATTCGAATGTGCGAACGCATTCGTATGAGGTTTATTTACATGTTGGTATGATTGAACGGGGTCCCAGAGGCTTGGGAGAGTTTCAGATTATTTTTTCTAAGTTAGGTGTGTTGGTTCTGGTTTTCTCGTATTTGCGATGAAGAGGATACAAATGCAAACTTCCCATTTATGAAATGGTGGTTGCAATTGCGACTCATGGCTACTGGGTAGGGGCCTCACATTTTCAAGGATTGCGGCGCATTTGCGATAGTCTGGATGTTTTCTTTTGCGAGTTCTGCGTCGCTTTTGCGACTGGTCGCTGGGGAAGGGCTTCTCATTTGCGAAGTATTTTATTGCAAATGCAATATCTGCTGGGTTTTCAGCGGTCGCTTTTGCAAACCCCTGGCCGCAATGTGACATCTGCAGCTGGTTATATGTTGTGTATTTTGGGAATTAGCCTCATCATAATTTGAGCCCTAGACTCGGTGGGAGTCGATTCTTGAAGGGTATTTTCAGACATAACTATCGGGTGAATGATTTTTACTCAATTTTAATATTATAATTTGATTACTTATGGATTTTAACATAAAAAAATCATGAAATTTGGAGAGAATTTTTGAGGATTTTCGACTATGTTTTGAAAAATAAAATTTGAGATTTGAGAGTCGAATTGGACTTGGTATTGAAAACTAATCATATATTTGGACACGTGGGGTTATGGATAGTCGAGATCTACCTTTCGACTCGGGTTTTGCACGGGCGGGCCTGAGGTTGACTTTTTTTGACTTTTGGGAATTGGGTAAAGATTACAACTTTATCAATTGAAATTTATTCCTTTTGCATTGGCTGATATTATCGAGTCATTTTAGGCTAGATTTGGGTCGGGCGAAGGTGATTTTTAAGGGAAAGGCTATTGTTGAGAATTGAGTTGGCTTATTTGAGGTACCTAGCTTTGGTTGAGGGAATTTTTCCTATTATTTGATATTGTGTACTACATGCGGGGGTGATTTATATATGAGGTGACAAGCGTATATACATGTGCCATGGGTATTTATGATCAGGGTAGATTCTAGATTACTTTGTGCCTTATTTGGTTGTGTGTTTTACTTGGGTCAATGTGTTACAAGATTAATCAATTTCGTGAGTATTATAAACCGTACTAGAGGAATGTTGAGGCTATTGGTACCTTATTTTTAACATGATGGACAAAAGTTTAGACGTAAGCTATATTTTCCTTGGGGATAGACACACGTAGGCGATGAATACACATCAAAACTTCATCTTGTAATATTCCTTGATTGGGACATGTACACTTTGTGATGCATATGTAATCCTTTGAACGACTACTTGGACTTGGTTGTTGTACTTGATTTAACCATGATTATGCTTTATCCGCACTTTTGTTGTTATCATGTCCTTGTGCGCTTTTTGATGAGTTATGAGAATGTGTCTCTTGATGATAATTTGTTATTTTGTTGTGTAATTGTGGCTCATGTGGACATGTTGTGCTAATTGATTTTAAATGCACATGCGGTGACATAAGGGAGGTATTTCATTTGTGATGCGTATGCAGCGAGATAAGGGTGGCTAGATGCTCCTGTGACGGCATAAGGGTGGTGCTTATTGATGCGATGCAGCGAGATGAGGGTTTCGTATGTGTGTTTAGCAATATAAATGAAAATATTCATTGTGATTCTCATGCGGAGAAATAAGGGTGGCATTGTGGGGATGTGATGTGATAGCACAGGGGCAATTTTTATCGATTATGATGTGTTTCACGACCCAAACCAGAGGGCTGAGACGGGCACTCAGGCCTTACTTTCCGAGAACCAACGTGACGTATCCTTAACCATATTATCATGGGTAAATAGGCCATAAGTGTTGTCATGAGATAATCAGAATAAAACATAAGGGAATACTAGACATAGGACAATCCAAAAATGATATATAGGGGATACACGGGCCTACACGGCAGAACAAAATATCTATACATATGACATCTGTCTACAAGCCTTTAAAGAATACATAAATATCATAAGGTCAATACTCGTCATACCCATAACATACGCACATTAGCATACTGACTCCAAAAGGAAACTATAGAGCAAATGGAGTCCAACAACACCTTTAGTTGAGCTGGCAACCTATTGGGAGGACCATTAACCCGTCAATCGGGACCTGTGGGAATGAAACATAGAGTCCTGAGCTAAAAGGGACGTCCTTACGAATAAAGTACTGATTATGTAAGGCAAGAAAGCATAAATAAAAACAATAATGCAAAGAGAGATAGAGAAGATAAAACATGTAACATTTGAGTGCCTCTGAGGGAGAATGACATGAAATACATGATACATACATTATATATATATATATATATATATATATATATGTATGTATATATGGCACGAGGGCTTTGTTGTGCGGGTGTGACATATGTTGTGACACGAGATCTTTGTCGTGCAAGGGTAAATGATAATGTGGGATACACGGTGCTATATTTGTTGCATTCTATTTGATGACTTGTTATTGAAGTTAAGCCTTACTTGTATTAAATTTCTATCACTTGTTATGATAAGACTGTAGTTATTATTTATCTACTATACTTTCCGTTGCCTATCTTGGATATATTGTGCATTTTATTTGACAAGTAAGAATCTATTGACTTAAAAACCTCGTTACTACTTCCCTGAGGTTAGTCAAGATACTTACTGAGTACATGGAGTCGGTTATACTCATACTACACTTCTACACCTTGCATGCAGATTCTGGAGCTGAGTAGTTGTGAAGAGGAGTTTTGCATTGGAGGCGTACCCACATGCCGAATTCATGATGCTTGTTGTTCCTGGTAGCTTAGGATTTTATTTGTTTATGTAATTTTCAAACAGATGTTGTATTTAAATCTTTTCACCATCTTTGCAAATTCTAGATCATAGTGGCTTATGACTTGTACTACCAATCCTTAGGGTAGTTGTATGTTAATCTATTACAATTTTATTAATATATTTGTGATTTCTCAGTTTAGTAGTAACTTAAACTGTTTCACTTTCCTGGCGGGTGGGTTAGGTTCCATCATGACATTGGTAGAATTTTGGGCCGTAACACTTTGTCTTTCCAATTATGCACATAATTTGGTTGTACGAAATCCATCTTAGAAAGTACAGGAATTTGCCTCATACACCTAAATAGAGGAATGCTAAATGTTTATATGTGGTTTTGGATATGAAAAGATTCGCGATGATGATAAGGTAGAGGTTATATTTTGTACTTCTAGTAGTTCCAAATCCCCGGAACAAGTGGACGTCAAAATCTATATTCTAAAGGGTGATTCTTGGAGAATCATTAATTATATTCATGATGGAATGCAATTCAATAATTCAGGTATGTTTGTGAATGGGAAGCTTCATTGGGCTGATGGGGTTCATGGTTTTCATAAGGATTTTTTGAAGCAAATTTCTATTAATTTGACGGATAAGAAACGGGGAAAGGTGGAGTTGCGCTGCTATGGAAAAGGATATACATATTTGAGGTTGGGAGTGATTCAAAGTGATCTTTCCAAGATTTGTAATTATCTAGCGTAGATGTGTCGGTTATGAACAGAGGCGGATCACGTGATTTAAAACCTATGGGTTCAATTTTTAAAATTTTTAGTATTGGACCCGTTATATTTTTAAAGTTATGGGTTCATATCTACAATTTTTGCAATTTTAATGAATTTTTCCATATTAATTTTTACTCCATGTTGAAAGTTATGGGTTCAATTGAACCCATCGAGTATACAACACATCCGCCTCTAGTTATGAAAGACTATGGGGTCAAAGAGTGTTGGACAAAAAAAAAAAAAAAAAAAATATATATATATATATATATATATATATATATATATGTATAGTAAAATCCCACCAGTGGGTCTGGGGAGGGTAGAGTATACGCAGACCTTATCCCTACCCCGGAGGGGGTAGTGAGGTTGTTTCTGGGACACTCTCAGCTCAGAGACAACAGATCTGCGACAACAAAATCCAAAAAATAATATCAACAAAGACAACAAATAAATGGAAAAGCAGTAACACAAATATTATGCAAAAGTGTGAAACACAACATAAATTGCTAACAAGGCTAGACAAAACCCTATCATACTCGTCGGTACTAGAGGGAAACTGGGACAGATAGAAAAACCACTTGACTACCCCTTAACCTACAACCCTAATGCTCGACCTCCACACCTTTCTATCAAGAGTTATGTCATGTCTGATCACCTATACCCAATACTTCTTAGGCCTCCTCTACCTCTTCTAGTACTTGCCAAAGCTAACCGCTCACACCTCCTAACTGGGGCATCTAGGCTTCTCACCTGCACATTTCCAAACCATCTAAGGCGTGCTTCCCGCATCTTGTCGTCCATCGAAGCCACGTCCACCCTCTCCCGAATATCTTCATTCCTAATCTTATCCAGCCTAGTGTGCCCACACATCCATCTCAACATCGTCATTTTTGCTACTTTCATCTTCTAGATATGTAAATTCTTGACTGGCCAGCACTCAGCCCCATACAACATGGCCAGTCTAACCACCTTTGAGTTTCGATGGCACATTCTTGTCACACAGGACTCCAGACGCTAACCTCCATTTCATCCACCCCACCTCAATACGGTGCATAACATCTCTGTCAATCTCCCCATCTCCATGGATAATTGACCCTAAGTACTTAAAACTTTCTCTTTGAGAATGACCTGTGAGTCAAGCCTTACTTCCACATCTGCTTCCCCCGTCATGTCGCTGAACTTACATTCCACATAATCCGTCTTAGTCCTACTCAACTTGAAACCTTTATATTCTAGGGCCTGCCTCCATACCTCTAGTCTCCCATTAAGGCCGCATCGCGTCACGTCAATCAGAACTATATCATTAGTGAACAACATACACCATGGAACCTCTCCTTGGATATGGTGTGTCAGTGCGTCCATCACTAGCGCAAAGAAGAACGGGCTCAGCGCAGATCCTTGGTGTAACCCCATAACCACCAGAAAAGGCTCTGAGTCACCTCCCACATTCCTAACCCGAGTCATAGCTCCATCATACATATCCTTTATCGCCCTAATGTAATCCACCAACACACCTTTCACCTCCAGACATCTCCAAAGGACGTCCCTGGGGACCTTGTCATACGCCTTCTCTAGGTCAATGAACACCATATGAAAATCCCTCTTTCTATCCCTGTATTGTTCCACCAACCTCCTGATAAAGTGGATAGCTTCCGTAGTAGAACGACCCGACATGAACCTCAACTGGTTTTTTGATATAGATACCGCCCTCCTTATCCTCCCTTCCACCACCCTTTCCCAAACTTTCATGGTATGACTTAGTAGCTTGATACCCTTATAGTTTGTACAACTCTGGATATCACATTTATCCTTGTACACCGGAACCATTGTACTCCACCGCCACTCATCAGGAATCCTCTTCGTCCTGAAGATAACATTAAATAACCCAGTCAACCACTCCAAGCCTACGCTACCCGCATATCTCTAAAACTCTACTGGAATCTCGTCTGGTCTGGTCGCTTTTCCCTGACTCATCTTACCCATCGCACCCATGACCTCCTCAACCTTAATGCACCTTCAATACCTAAAGTCGTGGTAGCTCTTGGAGTGCTCCAATTGCCCTAACACAATGTTTCCATCCCCCTCTTTATTTAAAAGTTTATGAAAGTACGACTGCCATCTTTGCCTAATCTTGGCCTCTTCCACAAACACTCGACCGTCCTCATCTTAGATTCGCCTCACTTGATCCAAGTCGCGAGCCTTCTTCTCTCTTGCTTTGTCCAACTAAAATAACTTCTTGTCCCTACCTTTTCCCCAAAGTTCCTCATACAGCCGACCAAAAGCAGCAGTCTTAGCCTCTGTGACTGCTAATTTCGCATCCTTCCTTCCTCCTTATATCCTTCTCTTTTCGTTCTCCTCTGATCCTCGTCGTGCTCTCTGCTAACTTAATGTAAGCCGCTTTCTTGGCTTCCACTTTACCTTGGACCACATCATTCCACCACCAGTCGCCTCGGTGCCTGCCAGAGTAACATTTCAAAACTCCCACCACCTCTCTCGCTCCTTCCCTTATACAGTCCGCCATCGCCGTTCACATAGATCTAGCGTCCCCACCACTCTTCTAGGCACCCATAGTCGCAAGTAGCCCCTCCAATTCTTCTAGGCACCCATAGTCACCAGTAGTCACACCTCTTGAGGAAGAGATAGTCAATATGAGTCTTAACCACCATACTCTGGAAAGTAACCAAATGTTCCTCCCTCTTCGGAAACATAGAGTTCACGATCACTAACTCAAAAGCTCTAGAGAAATCCAACAGTAGGGTACCACCTCCGTTCCTATCACCAAATCCGAAGCCATCGTGCACCACATCATAACCACTAGAAAACGACCCAATATGACCATTGAAATCCCCTCTTATGAATAACTTCTCCGTAGGCGGAATAACCCGCGCAACCTCGTCCAGCGCCTCCTCGAAGCGCCTTCTAACCTCCTTGTCCAAGCCCGTTTGCGGCGCGTAAGCGTTAATGATATTCAGAGTGCTCCCTCCAACTACTACCTTAATCCCCATAAATCTGTCATTCACCCGCCTAACCTCTACCACCGACTCTTTGAGCTCCTTATCCACCAAAATGCCCACTCCGTTCTTGCCCTTCACAACTCCGGAGAACCACAATTTATACCTATCTGCATCCCTCGCCTTTGATCCTACCCACCTAGTCTCCTCCACACACGCTATATTGACCCTCCTCTTCAGGAGAATCTTTGCCAGCTCTATAGACTTCCCCGTCCACGTCCCTATATTCTACAATCCAATTCTTAATCTACATGCGACCTTGTTCCCTTTACCCCTTTTGGGCCCTATCTCACTCCCTGACCCTTGCCCTACCCCCCTCTCCACCACCCGACCTCCCCGAGGACATGACCCTACTTGCCATTACAAACCACAGTCTCTATACCTACGAAGGTCTAAAAATGAAAAAGAAAAAAACACCACACAGAACAACAAAGGGAGCAAATTGTGATGACCCAAAGGGTCATTTTATGATTTAAGACCCTATTCCGGCCTCGTTAGCCTTAAAAATATTATTTTTAATCACCTCGATTTGTGAGCACGGTCCGGGCATAAATCTGGAAAGATTTTATGTGAAAATATATGAAATAATAATGTTTGAGAGTTAAAGTTAATTTTTAATTGACTTTGGTCAATATTTTGAGTAAACGGACCCAGACCCGTATTTCGACGGTCCCGGGAGGTCCGCAGTAAAGTATGGGACTTGGGCGTATGCACGGAATCGATTTTCGAGATCCCTAGATCGAGAAATGAATTTTTAAAGAAAATTATTAGACTGAAATTGAAAGGAATTAAAGAAGTTGATTATTGTTTGAACTCGTTGGTATCGGGCCCGTATTTTGGTTCTGGAGTCCGTGTTTATTATAATATTTAAGTCATATGTGTTAAATTTGATGGAAATTGGAGTTGATTTGACGTGATTTAGACATCCTGTTGAGAAGTTAGTGAATTTGAAGTGTTCTTGAGAAATTCATGAGTTTTGGTGCTAAATTCGTAGTTTCAGAACCTGTTGCAGGCCTCTGATCTCGCATATGCGAGATCAGGCTTCGAAAGTGTGAAGTGGGCAGTTATGGAAATTGCGAGATCTTTACCTCAATTGCGAAGAGCTTGGGCGAGCTGGATTCTCGCAAATGCGAGATTTTCTTCACAATTGCGAAGAGTGTCCGGGAAGACCAGTAGTCACAAATGCAACATAATTTCGCCAATGCAAAGGCAACAGAAATTGCGAAGGTTCACGTTTGAGATATCCTCTATCGCTCCAGTTGTAATTGCGACATCTGCAGTTGTTAAGTTGGGACTTAGGCGGGATTTTCACCCATATTTCAATTTTCTCGGACCCTAAACCTCCATAGGCGATTTTCCAATGGCCCAAACTTCTCCAAATCATAGGTAAGTGATTTCTAACTAATTCCTTTCAATTTTTTACAACTTTTTACAAGATTTTAACCTAGAATCTAGGATTTTCATGGTAGAATTAGGGAATTTTGGGTAGAACTTAGGAATTTCCAAGGGGATTTAGACCTCGAATTGAGGTCGGATTCCAAAATCAATTGTATATCTGAGCTCGGGGAGATTGGATAAACGGATTTTGCTTTGAACCTCGATTTTGGACCAAGCGGGCTCGGGGTCGATTCTTGTCTTTTAATGAGAAAACTTAGAAAAACTATAATTATGCAATAAAGTTAGTTCCTTTAGAAATAATTAATGATATTGAACTAATTATGATTAGATTCGAGTGGGTTAAAGGTAAATTCTAAAGGAAAAGTTGTACTTGAGCAGTGAGTGGTTTGCGAAATCGAGGCAAGTGTTTGGTCTAACTTTGACTTGAGGGATTAGGATCCCCGAATTATGTGTTAATATGAAAATTGCATGTGTGTGGAGTATAGGTAAGGTGGCGAGTACCTATGCGCCACCAAGTTATCTATTTAGTATGTTCCCCTCCCCGTTCCCAATTTATTGCTTTCCTGTCTTAAGTGCTTCATGCTTATTGAGGTTTCTATGTCTACTTGTTGTTGTCTACTTGTTTTTGCTAGATATTGTTTTACTTATTTGAAAGTATTAGATGTTCCATAGCTTCATTGTGGTACATTAATGGTTGAGCTGGTTGTCGGAGTTTCATAGCATATTTAGGTTGGTCTCGTTGTGTAGTACAAATTGGTGAAGTTCATTAAATTTAAATTGGTTGAGACATAATTATTGTGAAGGTTTTTGATCTATATTGTGAAACTCTTATTATAAATGGTGAAATGTGATTGTCTGGTGGGAGCGGGTTGCACGCCGCAACAAGGAGTAATAAGAGTGGACATGTGAGATCGGGTTGCACGCCACAACAAGGAGTAATAAGGGAGAATGCTTATGTTGTTACTGGTTATATGATGGGGTCAGAGTGCACACTAATTTATTTTGTTGCTTTCATATTCTGCTCTTATTGTGAATTAAATTTGTAACATGGAAATTCTCGTAAGGATAGGTTATAGCGGAGTTCTGGAAAGATAGAAAGTTAATTATTTATTTGTTGCAAGTTACTGCTTCATTTAGACTAGTATTTCCTTTCTGCTTTATTATACACTGTATACAGGTTCTATTATGAATGCCCCGCCGTAGCTTCGTCACTACCTCGTCGAGGTTAGGCTCGACACTTACCAGTACATGGGGTTAGTTGAACTGATACTGCACTCTGCACTTCTTCTGCAGATCCATGTTTAGGTTAGAGTTGAGTTGGAGTAGTAGCTGATACTCTCGCACGGAGACACGAGATAGATCTGCTGACGTCCCAGATTCCTGGAGTCTCTTCTTTACTATTCAGTTGTTGTTTTATTTAGTAAAAAACATATATATTTTCTTTCATCTAAATATTTGTAGTAATCTTTAGTAGTTTGTGAATTGTAACTCCCAACCCTGGGTAGCTAGATATTAATATTAGTTTCGCAGTATCGTTTTATTTCTTCATACATTATTGTTGGTATCAATTATTGGATAATATTAGACCTCGTATCTGTTTTAAATTGTCAAAATCTCTAACCTTGTCTTGCCTAGAAAGTACAGTGTTACGCGCCATCACGATTCCGAAAGTGGAAATTCAGGTCGTGGCACAAATAGAAACTACAAGCCTACTACTAGACTGGCTAGGCTAGTACGAAATACTACGACAATAAAGTAACTAACACATGAGACAGAGAAACAAGAGGCAAGAGGTACCAATTCTCACGAATAGAACCTGAAACTTTCGACTTGGTATACTCCCGATGCTGCGGAACCCGACGTATAGCTGCTGCTCTACTGTTTGTGCGCGTGCACCTCCCTATCGTCGCCAAACAGTCACAAAAATGATACATGCAAAACACAAAAACATACCGGCGAGGAGTTCTCGAATGCGTAAAGGAATCGAAGAAACTCGGATATTCTTGCTCAAATGCAAGAAGAATATTTTAACAAATTCAAAAGTTCAGAAATTGAATTCTTGAAATTTGTAAAAATTGTTTACACAATAAGTGATGTCAAAATTTTTGGAATCTCTTAAAGTAAACAAAATTGTTAAAACATTGGTGGTTAAATTCAAAATATTTGAAAATCTTGAAGGCAATGAAACAGAAATTGTAAAATGAATAGACACGGTATGACATTTATGGTAGTATAGGATTTTGCTATTAAAGATTTTGTAATCTCTTAAAGTAAACAAAATTGTTAAAAAATTGGTAGCTAAAAATCAAAAGATTTTGAAAATCTTGAAGGCAATGACTCAAAATTTTCAGTCAACGAAGATTTTAGAAAGAGATTGAAGTCTAGTTCAATGTCCAGCGACTAGCAGAAGGAAGACGTCGACCGGCCTCTGAATAAAAAGATACAAAATTTTCAATGGATATGTTAAGTGCAAGATGTGTGAAGCGAGATGAAGGTACAAGCAAGGAAGCTGTCAATAAAACACGAATTTAAGATTTTCCAGCGAAATTTGACTAGAGTAAAAAGGCTCGTCGGAGATTAGGACGCATAATGATTTCAATCGATGTTAGGATAATCTGTAAATTTATATATCCAAGAACACAAGACAAAACAAAAAATTGGTAATTAAGCAAAATTTGACGCAACTATCAAAATCAAAGATCGAGAGAAAAGTTAAAAATATGAAAGAAAAATTAAAAAGTTAAAAGACGTCGGAATTCTCAAAGCTTAAAATAAATGCTATCAGAAAGTATGAAAGTTCGTTGCCGGCGGCCGAGCAGTGGTTAATGATAAAGTAATTTGACTTCACGCCGGTTGGAACGAATTCTTGTTCAATTCTTAGCTACAAGTCAATTCTACGAAGAAGAAAAAACATATATATGTCACGATCCAAATTCCCAACCCACGGGATCGTGATGGCGCGTAACACCATATTTGCTAGACAACCCAATGTTAGAGTTTAAACTAACCGTTTACTTTAAAATTTTACTTAACACAATAGAACAATATAACATAAAAGGAAATCTAACACTTTCTAATAAATAATATCATAATAGCATTCGATAAGATAAAACGAACCACAAACTAATACCAACTATGAAACTACTCAGGGTCTGGTATCACAATCCACAAACTACTAAAGAGATCTACAAATAAATGGGCTGAAATAATTATGTCACTGTTTTGGATGAAATAAATATCAATCTAATTAAATAAGAGAAGACTCCGGGAATCTGCGGACGCTAGCAGATCTACCTCGTGTCTCCGCGTAAATGCTCGGCTACTAATCGTGACTCAACTCTGATCGGTACCTGGATCTGCACAAGAAGTACAGAGTGCAGTATCAGTACAACCGACCCCATGTACTGAGTAAGTGCCAAGCCTAACCTCGACGGAGTAATGACGAGGCTAGGACTACACACCACATAAAATTTGGACATATATAAACATACTAGCAGAAACAACAACAATTAAAGAGTTAAAATTATATCCAATAATAGGAAGGGATCATGTGGTGGGTAATTTTAACATAAAGAGTGAGAAAACAACAAGACATCAATAAACAGTGATCAACAATAATTTAAAGCAATAAAAATAGAAAAAGAACTTGCACGACACCACCCTTCGTGCTTTTACATTCATCCTCACCATATCATAAATAAGAATGCACGACATCACCCTTCGTGCTTTTACTCTCATCCTCACCATATCATAAATAAGAATGCACGGCATCACGCTTCGTGCTTTTACTCTCACAATGTCTTTCATTCAGACACGACATCGCCCTTCGTGTTTTTACTCTCTCAATGCATTTTATTTAGGCACGACATCACCTTTCGTGCTTTTACTCTCACAACGTATTTTATTCATGCACGACATCACCCTTCGTACTTTACACTCTTTCCTCATAATATAATTCATTCAAGCACGACATCACCCTTCGTGATTTACACTCTTCCTCACAATAGAATATATTTGGATCATTCACGGCATCACCCTTCGTGCTTTACACTCCTCCTCACCAATCACAAAATCATTAACAACATACAAAAAGGGATTTCACAAGAAATCAGTATTTCATCATAGTTTCTATCATCATTTATCATTTCAATCTCAACTCAATGTTCATAAGGAATTTCACAAGAAATCAATATTTCATCATAGGTTCTATCATCATTTATTATTTCAATCTCAACTCAATATTCACAAGAGGTTTCACAAGAAATAAGTATTTCCTCATAGTTTCTATCATCATTTATCATTTTAAATCTCAACTCAATATTCACAAGGGATTTCACAAGAAATCAGTATTTCATCATAGGTTCTATTATCATTTATCATTTAATTATCAACTCAATATTCACAAGGGATTTCACAATATTATCCATCTCGGTGGAACCGGATACTAACCTTCCAACATTTCAATAACAACAATAATCATGAGTAATGGGCTTTAAAACGATCAAAATAACAAGGATTAACTTTCACTCGCATGTTATGACCTGACCACAACGTATAGGTACTCGTCACCTCACCTATACATTGGATTTAGCAACAAAACAGGTAACAAGTAGTCACACAATACCTATTCTCTCAAGCTAAGGTTAGACACAACACTTACCTCAAATTCGTAGGCAACTCACTACTCAAGCACTGATTTTCCTTTAGAATTGGCACTCAACTCACTCGTATCTAATCATAATTGGTTTAACATCATTAATTAATGCTAAAGGTTCTAGCTTTAATGAAAAATCACGATTTTTCTAAGTTTTCCCAACAAAATATGAAAATCGACCACGGGCCTGCTTGGTCTAAACTAGAGGTTCAGACCAAAATCCGTTTACCCATTCTCCCCCGAGCATGGACATACAATTAGTTTTGGAATCCGACGTCAATTCAAGGTCTAAATCCTCAAATTTTGAAAATTTTAAGTTCTACACAAAAACCTCAATTTTTACCATGAAAACTCTAGATTTTTGGTTGAAATCTTGTTAAAAGTTATTAAGGAATGAAAGGAATTAGTTAGAGATCACTTACAAATAATTTGGAGAAGTTTGGGTCTTTGACAAATCGCCTATAAAAATTTAAGGTAGAGAATTGAAAAAAAAGTGAAAACCCCATCTAAAATCTATTTTAACAGGTGGCGGGTCTCGCAATATAAATATTCCAATTCTTATCAAATTATCAAACTTTCAGCAAGCCCACATCTAATTTATGGATACAAATTGGGGAAAAATACATGACGGAGCATCTTTTGAAAACTATTTTAAAAAGTGATATCATTCTTGGGTTATTCCATATATAGCAGAGTTTTTTACAATACTAGCATATTACAAAGATTATATGCACAATTAATGAGTAATACAAATTACGGGATCAATTTTATCCCTTTTTATCTAAATTTTGGTTCCTTGATTTAGCGCGCGCTCTCTCTCTTCTAAATTTCTGTCCTTAAATTATATCATACAAATATTATCTCAATACTTCTAGTACTCAGAATATTTATATGGATGGTATAAATAAAATAAGTCATGTTTATTATTTATACATATATTATACCGATTAATTATATACCATTATAATATCATGTATATACTTATTCCATGTATATACTTAATTGTTCACTATTTTTGTATTAAAACACAATCTATACAACGGTTGAAGGATTTACGATACTCTATATATTACTATACTAAAATACAATTATAATTTATAAACTATTTAATACCTTCATCATACTATGTAAAAATTGATGTTGATATACAATCAAAAATAAAACTTATACCAACAGAATAAATCTCATATATAATTTACTATATTAAAATTGATGTATATATACAATTAAAAATAAAACTTTATACCAACAGAATAAATCTCATATATAATTTATTATGTAAAAATTGATGTTGATATATAATTAAAAATAAAACTTTATACCAACAAAATAAATCTCATATGTAATTATGTACTATTATAATATTAAATCTAATTAAAAATATATCTCATATATGAACGTACATAATCTATACTATATTAAAAGCACGAAGGCCTTTAGCGAAATATCGTTCGCCTTTTTTACCCTTTAAAATAAAGTTCACATCAAACAAAATTGTCATTTGACATGAAATCAACTAAAATTTTGGTTATTAAATATTTTCTTATTTGAATATTTAAAATGTCTTAATATATTTAGAACTTTTGAAGTTTACCATAAATATACAACTTTGACTTTTTTTGTAACTTTTTACCCGGAAAAAACATATCTTAGCTAAACCAATAGTTAGGAATTTGCATTTAATTATAATTCCTTCAAAATTGCGTAAGAAGGAATAAGTATCTGTTATTGTTATGAAAAAACTTTTCTTGAAAATTTTGCTACTTATCAAGCAGTAAAAAAAAAGAGCCTTTGAAAACTTTTTCTTCCTTTATGATAACCAAAAGATACCAAAACAACATTATATTGTTAATTTGATCCTTTGATATATGTTCATTAACCATATTTCTTTTATGTCAAAGCATCAAATATGTTTTTACGAAAAACAAAAATATCCTAAATGTAAATAAAAAATATATCTTTTCATGAAGGGACAAAATCCTCAAAGTGTTTAGTAATTCCTAATTTGAATTGAAAAAAGACATATGTTGAGTATGATTATAATTTTATCTAATATAATATCATATGTAAATAAAAAAACTTTTAATATCTTTTGTTATAAAAATAGCTTAACATCATTTATCTACATAAAATATTTATTTTAGAATCTTGATAAATTAAATTATATTTTATTTTTGTATTGTCTAGAAAAATTGAAAATTGATTTATTTATATGATGATTAGCATAAAGTTTTTATACTTCATTTATACCAACTGAAAGACCGTGCGCTTAATTGTGTTAAAAAAAAAAAGATTGTCCCAAATTGACAATTAAACTATTTTATTATTTTCTTGTACTATGATATTATTAATATAATATTAATAAAGACATGTTGAGTGAGATAGAATAACATAACATATTTTATATCCTATATAATAATGATAATAAAATCTCTAAACTCCAAATACCAGAATCTAGTTAGAATCTTAATATTATTAATTATTAAAGTATCTTTCATTTGTTCAATCAAGTTTAAGTTTAATGTAATGGTAATTAAAAATACTTGTATGATTAATTTATTTATAAAACACTTACAGATATTAGTTGGTAATTTGGTAAAAATAGTACACTCATACCTTTTCATGACAAACATCCCTATATAATAGTAATTTACTATAAAAGTCGAGTTTTTCTAGAAGCAAATATTATATTATGTTATAATATATGCACAACACTTTATTATAGCAGCGAAAAAATTTCGAAAGCTGTTATAAAGAGGTTTGGCTATAATTAACCTACCATATCAATTTTAACTACATTGATAGTGTACAAAATATTTACGTCTCTTATTTGTTTAGTTTATTTTTATTGAATTTTAAATTTTTTAAAAGGGAAAATATCTTTTTCTAAGAGATAAAAGAATCTAAAAATAAATATTCGATCAAACTGTGTTTTTTCCTCGATCCGTAGAAAGATATACTCTGGGATTGTCAGTAATATAACTTCAATCCTATTCTTCTTAGATAAAATTAAAATACGAATAATATAATAACAACATACCCAACGTCAACCGAATTAAAATAAGAAAAATAAAGTGAAGGAAATCATATTGTGAAGTGAAGAAGAGACAAGAGTGAAAACTGTGAAATGGAGCTGTAAAACTTACTCATATATGAGACCTGCTAGAGATATTGGATAAGCTTCCATTTTTTCTAAAATTTGCTATTCTTGCACTGCAACTTCTGCCTTTATTATCACAATTACCATTACCAGAATCTGTTGAATCAATAGAGCATAAAAATACAGAAGAACTTGTACTATCATCAGCAACATTATTACCCTTACATTTAAAATTAGTCTTCTGCCACCAGTTCTCTTGATTATTTTTCAAGAACCTAAAGGAAGAAGAGGAAAACATAGGCTTGACATTATTAATATTATAAGGTCCACCAAATACAGTATTGGGTGATGGTGTTTTTCCAGATTCTAAATAAAGTCTTGGGGGAGGGGTTCTAAGAATTTAGGTTTAATATTGAAAGTGGAATCTGGATGATTAGGTTTGCCTGGTTCTTGTTCCCATTGAAAAGGAACAGAAGCTAAAGTGTGAAG